>PVIR01001993.1:0-110300 GCA_004026965.1 Petromus typicus
TTAGTTTTACCCAATATTTAGTTTAAAAACATGGAGGATTCATATGATCTGAAGAGAAACGAGAGTTCCCCAGTGTTTCACTGTAACAAAAAATTTTCAGAAAATATTGTAAAACCTAACAAGTTAAACTAAGCCATCAGAAAATAATTAGATAAATGATGAAATAGCCTAAGACATTCTAGAAGACAATTTGATTTGCGAAGAAACAATCATCATTAAAAAGTATGAAGAGGGCCGGGGAGTTAGCTCAGTGGTTCCGGCGCCTGTCTTGCAAGCGCAAGGGCCCGGGTTCGATTCCCCGGTAACCACATAACAATACTGGGTGTGGAGACCCACACCCAGCAGCAACCAGTACCACATAGCACAGTGCCTGGCGTGGTGGCTCACGCCTGTAATCCCAGCACTCGGGAGGCAGAGGCAGGAGGATTGTGATGTGAGTTTGAGGCTGAGCTCAGGGCCAGCCTGAACCACAAAGCGAGACCCTGTCTCAAAAAACCTAAAAAAACTAAAAAAAAAAAAAAGTATGAAGAGCTTCAGACTAAAAGATGATTTAATACTTCTGAATGCCAAATGCTACCAAGTTTTTTTTTAAAAGCCCATATATCTTGCTGACAAAATCAAATGTATAATCAAGTTCAATATTCTGTTAATTTAAATTATTGCTTAACATATTAATTATGCTATAAAGTTTCTATTTTCAAGCAGAATATTTCCCTCCATGGATTCTCCACTATGCTCTGACATAACGGTCACTGAGTGACTGGGGAGAGAAATAAAGTGCCGAAAGTTTACCACATGCTGACGGAGCCAGGTTCATGGGGCACCAAATCCCCTGAGATAGAGTACCAGCATAAACCAGCAACTTCTACACACATGTTTTACATAGTGACTATGTCTTGTAAATGAAAGCTTTCACATGTAGGAATGTTGAGGGAAGGAGAATGTGCCGCAGTCATGTGTGTGGGGTTGGTGCCTCATCCAGGAGGATGGAGGAGCGAGGTCAAAGGAGTATGGAGCCCACTTAGTCTCATAAAGCCAGTGAGTGATCTTACCCACACATGAACTCGTATGTGTTTGAACTGCTATTTTGCCAAACCCTACAAAAGTACACTTAAAAATACCATTTCTCTTCTTGTTTCTCCTCATTATTCCATCTTCTTCCTGAATTCATTCTTTTAGTCATCATTTTAATATCTTCTTACTCTTTTTATTTTAATTCTGATAAAATGAGAAGTGAAAATTTCATGAGTCCTTTAGAATTATACCATAAGAATAAATAATACTGAATTTAAACAAAGACCACATGCTAAAGAAACTTCTTTTTTTAAGGAATAGGACACACTTAATTAGATTTAAATGTCACCTGATTTTTTCAGTATTATTGAATTCTTAATAAGAATTCAAAATGTGGTCTCTAGGGCCCTGTATCTTATTTTTCTGTTGTTGTCATGACAGATCATCATATATTAGTGGTTTAAAACAGTAGTCATTTCTTTTCTATAATTCCTTGGGCTTGAATTTTAACAGAGTTCTCTTTGTACTAAGATCAGAGTCAGGAGGGCCAGGTTCATCTCCGGAGTCTGTGGAAGAAAATTTGTTTCACTGACTCTTTTCATTTCATCAAGGCACTGAACGAGTTTGCTTTATCATCGATGTTGTGCATCTTCAAAGCCCATATCCTGCCATTTCTCTGACTGTTCTATAGTCTATCTAGCTCTGCTCAGAGGTGGCATTTCCTAGATTTTACACAGACTCACATAGGTAATTCAAAATATTCTTTTTTTTCTCAAAGTTCTCAACCATAATCACATCTACAAAGGTTCTTTCTCCATGCAAATACCATATTCACAGATTTGAGGGATGAAGATGTGGGGCTCCTGAGGAAGTACAGGGGACATTGTTTTGCCTGCCAAACACTCTGTTGAGAATCATCACATGGATTTTTGTAATTAAGTCCTACACATTATGTTGGAGTTATAACATAGAACGCTAGGAATTTGTACTTTTAAATACTTTGGACCTTTCAAAATTTGACAGCCATCACAGCCAGTATAACTAACTCCTACTCTTCCTTTTCTTCTCTTCCTTATGAAACCTGAATTTAAGATATCAATATGCCCCTCTCTGATTCTTTTTCTTATTTTATGTGTCATTCTCTTTTTTTTTTTGCCAAAGTCGGAATCAAGTTATCTTGAGAACCCTGAGCCATTACTCTGTGAGGAACATACATATCAGTGCACTAGGTGGTCCTGGAACTGTATCTCCATTATTCCACTTTCTGAGCATAACTGTGATATCTTTAAATGGATCCTAAAACTGCACAGCCTTTTAGTTCAGGATAAAAATGTACCATGTTCAAATGAAATAACACCTACCAGATGCTTTAGCACAATTTTTAAACATTTCAACATTGTTTCAAAATGCAGAACTCTATCGATGTAGAGAGCTATCATAGTCTTTAGCATTTTAATTTAGAGTTTGGAATTCACCCAATAGACCATAATGGCTATAAAATGAACCAAATGAATGGTAAGTGACTCACAATATGGAATCAAAAGTAATCTCTATGCTCTAATAGCTGGACACAGTGGGGAGTATTAAGGGCTGAATTTCTCCCAGAAGTTGAAATGTCTTATAATAATAGGTATTATTTAAATCATTATTGTTGCTTTTAATTAGCCTAGTTATTATTCATTGTCGATGTCATGTTATCAATGATGTGTGAACATGTCAGTGTCTATTAAGATTTTGTCAAGTAAGTTTTGTCGAGTAAAGATTCATTAAATCAAACCATGATTTCCATTTAAATATAGATAATCAAATTTAAATATAGTATCAAAATAAAAATAATTTCCTCATATATTCAGTTTTATAATGTTTATTTCAACAATATGAAAAAGAAAGTTGTAGCCCAATAGTGAAAGCCAGGAACTATTGGAATAAATAAAGGAATAAATATACCGGGCTGAGTCCTTTTTCAGGATGGATTAGGTAGGTGGTCTCTGGTAGTGATCATTTGTGTTGCTCACGAAGAGGGTTTTTAAGATTCTTATCAATGTTGAAATAAGTAACACAATATTCATTTCATTTCTAAGCTTAACTTTTGACCTCTTTTCCACTTTTCTTTGGAAAAATAAACATTTTTTTGGCAAGGCATCATCCTGAGTATCTAGAAGATTAAAATTGAAGGGTGTATGTGGCCAGCTTTTTCCCACAGGTTAGTTGAGCCTTTTGGGAAACAAATTTGTATAAGAATAAAAGACACCGTGACTGGACATGAAGCCTTTCCTGCAGCACTGAACAAGAGTCTGTACCAGGCCAGAAGTCCAGAGAAGAAATCGCCTCTCCAGTTCTACCCCACTGTCACTCAAAGTCATACATATTCTCCACATCTCTGAGCAGGTAACAACAGTCTAGAAGAGAAGACTGGACTTTCCAGGCCACGCCGTGTGCTTTGTAGTTGTGTCACTCACTACCTTCTTCACCTGTGTGCAGTTTATGTAACATGTCATCAAAAAGAGATTAACCTCTCTCCCCCCTCACTTACCTTCCTCAGCTGCACAGAGACGGCAGAGCTGGATTTGCTCTTTGGACAGCCAAGGGAAGCCTTTCTTTTAAAATTATGAAAGTGAAAGTTAGAAGGAGCTGCTGTTCCTCACAGTCAGAGATCTACACCACCCTCTGGATAGCTTCGTTTTCACAGAATGAGAGCTAAAATTTTTCTCAATTCAGTTATAACTGCTTCTATTTTCGGACACCAGCAGCCAAACTGAGTATTAACCAAAGGAGACAATTAATAACCAATAGCTCCTTTTATTATTCTTTTAGGCACAAGCAGGATCTGAAAGAATAATGAGAAAGTGAGCCCATACCAAATGAAAATATATAATTCTCCACTTTCCTTCTTTCCTTTTAGCCCTTATTATTCTTGCTTCTCCCTTCTATTTCTTTGTGTTCCTCTAACCCTAATAATTCTCTTCATCCAGGTCTTAATTTGTTTATTCAGCAATTCCAGGACAAACATCCCATTTCATAGCACAGGGTAAATATGGAACATAAGCAGATTTTACAATGAAACATAGGTAAAATCTATGTACCTACTGCACTTTTTGAAGTTATAGGAGTGAAATTCACCTTGAAAATCACGAAGTCTTGTGCTGTCATTTTACATATAAGGATACTAAGAATCAAAGACGCTATATTGAGGTAACGGCAGATTTGAAGATTGAAACTTGAGGATCTCACTTTAATGACCTATGCTTTTTCCACTGCCCCACAATTTCATTCAGTTTCCTACAGAAAGGGAATTTCCTCAATGTAGGGGGTGACATTAGATTTTGTACATTTTTTCATTTAGACAACTCACAAGTTCAGCTGAACTGCATCTACTAATTATGCATTGCTTTCTAATAATGTATGAATGTGCACACTGAATTGGGAACCTTGGCTTTCAATTTGATTTTGAAAAATACTGCAATATGTTATTACCTAAATAGTACTGATTTTAATTGGGTTTGTGCAGTGGTATGGAAGACATAATCAAGTTGATATAGATTGGCTAGGAACTGAGTTGTCAAATTGGAAACTAGCTTCAAACTAGCCTGTACAGAGAGTCTAAAAACTGGAGAATTGTTCAAAGAGAAGGGAGCACCCTGGGTTAATTGGGAACTTTGAACACAGAAAATAGAGCAGAAGCATCTATTTTTCATATCCTATGGTTGTGATTCTCCTATTCACCTTCCTCCTGCAGTGAAGTTTTAATGAATTGCTATAAAGGGTGAGATGGTTTGAGTTTTAGGAGAGATAAAATCATTGGGATCCAAAACACCGAAACAGATGGCATGCCTTAACAAAATTTTTGCTTTCATATTTCAATTGTTCAAAAATATCCTCTGCAAAGCTGGTGTCTATTTTGTACAGGGCATTCACACAGTGAAGAAAGAATTAAATGAGTTGAGGAAAGCAGGTTAGATTGCTCAAGGCATTTTATTTTTATTACAGCAGAAAGATTCTTTAATTAGTTATTTACAGTGTTTCTGACTTGAAACTGCCTGAGTATGTGCCAGAAAACATCTCGCCTTCCTTAGTAAATACGGGCTGAGTTCTATCCTGCTTTGCTATTTTTAATAGCATTCTAAACATTTAATTAAATTTTAGATTTTTATCACATTTTAAGAGTGACAAATTTTATTCACAACCTTTAATGTAATTTATCCTGTGCTAAATACCTCTAGCTTGTCCAAAACCAATTATAAGCATTTCTTCATATATCAGAAAGTGAAGAGATAGGCTCCATATTCTTGGAAATCATACCTTCCATTGGAGAAGACACAGATGAGTGGAGGATGAAAGATAAGTTTTGTAAAGAACTCCTACTTTCATAGAGAGCTGAAAGAGAAGCAAAAATTTGCAAGGAAAATAAAGTGGAACCTGGGTAGAAGAGTCTAATCAGATGAAAAACTAAGAATGAAATTGTGGAATATGATGTCAAGCATGTGGCCTTTTTGGGGTTTCATTTTGTACTTTAGGGTGTTGGCATTCTAGACATTGTGGCAAGAAATATGCCAGGTAGGTTATCAAGTGAAGGATGTCCACTTCTTATAGAAACTACTTCATGGTTTTCCAGTGACTCTTGATTCCTATGCATTTACCGCACGGCAGAATCTATAAATATACCTCAGGTTTTTTTTCATTCAGGACACTCAGCCCTCATACGATATCTCAGTGGGTAGTTCTTCCTTTGTTTTGCATTTCATTTCCTTTTGTTTCTCTACAAACTTTCATCCTCTAGAATTTCTCACTCTGATGATTCTAACCTACTCTCTTTCTCTAAATTATTTGCCTCAGACAGTGAATGCGTTCTTATATCTCCCATTTTAGAAACAAAGTAAACCAAACAGCAGATTAAGATGTGTCTTGACTCTGTGCTCTGCTTCATTTTTCATGGTCTAAGCAGTGAGTTTGCAATAAATGTTCTAAATGTGCTTCAAAAATTCCTTACTTTCTTGAGCCATGACAACTGTGCTGGCTCCAAGACTGAGTAAAGGCGACTGTGAACTCTAAGATGTGGTGGACCTCCTGCACAGAGACCACATGTGCTAGATGAAAGAATTATAGGACAGGGAAATGGAGGTCATGGGAGAGCACCGCCTGGCTGGAAACTTCTGGGGTTTTCTGTACTCACATAAATGTTCCAGATTAATAATGTTACCAATGCCCACCCTCCATCCATGTTCATAATGAAGCTACTGCAGGGCTCTTGCAACACTTTTCATTTTCACTATCTGCATGCCCTTGGCTGTCACTATGTTTTTTGTGAAGTCTCAGTGACTGATAGACTAACAAAGAGAATAGAACTGCTTCACATTTATTACGAGATTGATTAGAATACTATATCGTTCTTCACACTTCTTTGAAACATTTTCTTACCGGCCGGTGGTCTGCTCCTCTCTTTCAGTCTCTTTTTGACCTTCGATGACTTCAGTTCTTAAGTTTCTCAGGAACAGAGTTCTGAAAAACTGGCCCAAGATTCTGTTAAATTCCTTTTTTCTGCTATTTTCTTTGAGCAGTTCAGGCACAACTTGTAGTGCAATCCACGATGGGGTGGCTCCTCAATTGTTCCAGTTCGGACATTTCTTCACTCCTATAGGCATGTATTTGCACTTTAATACCAGTTCTTACATATATCAAACTGATGCACAAATATTCTCTTAAAACATCTTGGTCTTTTTACTCAAACTGTCCTTGACTTTCTGCAAATGAACACTCTGCTGTCACTGACTCGGTTATCGAGATGTGTACAGTCAGTCACGTTTCCCAAATCTCTATCAACCCTTACCTCTAGTTCTTTACTGTTTCATTATTCATGCAAGTAAAATCAATGTGTTCCCGATTTGCCCTCTTACCCTCCAAATCAGAACTGTCATGCTTTTCTTCCCTCCAGGTTCATTGCCCAGATGATTTTCAATTCAGAAACTAGACTCATTTTAAAGTATGTGTTACTTTAAAGAGTTGAGAAATTATATCAAATACCAATGATCATTTTAAGAAGAATCATTTTAAATAGACCAAAAAGTGATAGTTTGAGTCATTTATACTCAAAGAGACATACCTTGGACATATTAATAACTGAAATAAATAGGGCACAGATGTATAAATAGTGTATCTTTTCTCTGGTAACATAATCTGAAGATGTGAATACATTCTAGAATGCATGACAGAGATTGTGAAATAGAAAATATTCAGAGGTAGGGGTAAGTAATAAGGGGAAGGAAAAAATGTGATGTTAAAAAAGGAAACAAAGCATATGTATATAGGGGCACAGGGTTGTAGGACGGGTAGGGGAATGGAAAAAAATGAGAAGTCTTGTCATATACTGGTACAAATTCTCAATGTTGAGTCTGATCATGATGTGTATATAAAAAGTATCAATAAAGAATGCAATTATTTTTAAAAAAGAGATATTTATGGAGAGATTAAAAGATAAAGTGGATGGGAAATACAAATTAAGACTTTAGGTCACAATGAGTTAATGTAAAGCCTCACTACTATGGCACATAAAGAACAGAAAAACAAAAAAAATTTATCTTTTTGTCCAAATAGTTTTTAATAATTAGCATAAATAAAGTAGTCTGTGTTTCAGTGAACAATTTTCCGTCTATAATACAAAAATTTTGACAATAAAAAAGATTAATTGGTTTGATGGTGGTATTTAGGTTTGCATGTGTTTCATTATTCTTCAGTATGATTTGTGAATGATACAAGGCATCCTACAAGTTATCCTACAATTGAATACAAGCTGCTACATAAATAACTCCCTAGTCCCCAGTCCCTAGTCCCTACATAAATAATTCCCTAGTCCTTAGTCCTCTACATGACAAAATACAAATGTACATATTCTTGAATTTTCTAAGTATTTTTCAATTAATTTTGGTAGAGTCTAACTTTTTAGCATTACATCTAAATAACAATTCTCAACATTAAAGATGGAGTTCACACTTCTTTAATATGTTTTCCCAGAATATGAGCCCAGAAAAGTGAGCATATTCAGAGAAACATATTCTATGATTTTGGTTATAATTTTAGAAAAGATTTCCATAGTTACAAATAGTTTATTTCTCATAGTGAGTAGATTTTTCAGGAAGAACGCACACGTGTGTGTGTTAATTTGTGTGTTGTTTTGAAGTAGACTTATGAATGTATGTCATTATGTTTATTGGAAGAACGTTTGTGAATTTCATTTTTCTTTATCTCTTAGAAATATTATTCTTTGTACTACGTAGAATTTGAATCTTTTGTACAAGCAGAAAGGGATAACTCTGAAAATGTAGAAATCCAGATGTATTTTCAAAAGAAGGATTTAGAAAGGATGGTTATATTTTCTTATCTTCTATCCCACACACAAATACTGTTTTTTTTTTTTTTTTTTTTTTTTTTTTTTAGTGATTGCAAGAAAATATATTGGAAACTGATTAAAAGATAAGATATAATATCTACATTTAGGAACTCTGAGAAATATCAGGGCTACAATTACCACCAGTGCATTTCTTTTCCTTTAGTATCTGGTTTGAGTTTTAGAAATACAGGTGTGATAGCCCTTCCTATTCTGAATTTGTTGGGATTATTGAAGTTGTGAGTAGTTTAAAGCTAGCATAGTATATTTCAAGTTTACTGCAATTTTGCAAAAGAAGCTTGATGATTTTTGGCATTATTCTTTCTGGAACCTCAGACTCTACAGTGGTACTGAAAGTGGAGTGCTGAAGTGATGGAGCAAATATGAATTAAATTCATCTACCATGACCCAGAGACAGCTGGGTGACAGTGATTAGAAGCACTGAACTTGGTGACATAATACATAGATATATTACAGTTTTGTCACTTCTGATGAGCAAGAGAATATTTTCTCTACTACCTGAGCTTCTGTGTTTTAAAACATTATGTGAAGTAAGATCACTGTCTATTCCAAAGTGGTGTTAGATTACCTAAATTTTTGGAAAAATATTTTGTTTCATATCTTTTACTCATTGAATTTTCAAAACATGTTCACTGGATTAAATTAGAGCTCACATAACACTAATAACCAATAAAAGTTTCATTCTAGGGTAAGAAAAGTTCTTAAAGTCATTTTAAGTAATCTACTTATTTTTAAAAAATAACTTATTTTATTGGTATATTTTATATACACATCATGATCACAATCTTTGAAAATTTGTAGCAGTATATAACATGACTTAATTCTCATTTTCCAGTTTCCCCACCCACCCTCTGCCCTCTATATACATAAGCTTTGTTTCTTTTTTTAAACGTTGTATTTTTCCCACATTATAGATCCTACCCCCTTTGCCATTTGAATATTTTCTATTTCACAGCATCTGTAATACACTCTAAAAACCATTTCTATCTTCAGTTTCTCATACTAAAGAAAATAAATAGTATTTACATATCTGATGTGCAATCAACTTACTTTTTAAGGAATGAAACCCAGTTACTTGCTTGTGATTACCCAGCTAATGGAAATCCTGCTTCCCAAAAGCAGTCTGATGGGCTTTTTTTCAGTGGGTTCTACTACAATAAAGGTGTTGCAGGTCACTGTATGATCAGATACACCTGCATAGAATCTATCTCTGTTCAGAGAAGTAGAATATTGGCTAATTATATAGCTGTGGTACACAGACTTGTGTTTCAATGGAAGTTTTGTGTTCACTAACCATGATTCTTGCAGGTAACTTCTGTGCTCTGAGCAAAGGTCTCTATACTATTCTCACATAACTGTTACCTCTGCTAAATTAGACAAATGGTCAATGCACCTAGCTTAGTGTTTTGAAATGCTGAAAATTCAATAAATATTTGTGAAATATGGACATGTGTAGTGAACTCATTGAATGTATCCTGCCTGTCTAGCTAATAATTTAGACTCTAAAAATAGTCTCATCAAATTCTGGTGTCTTCACCAAATTCTCTGAACGTTCTTTTAACCCTGTAGTTCTTGATGCTACAGAGTTTAATCGTGATAAGTTTTCATAGTTAATTTCTTAAGTCACACTTTGGTGACCAAAATTGAATTGCAGTTTCCAGGCGGGGGACAACAGTTTCTTTAGATAATCCCCTAATTGTGACTGTGGAATTTTATCTTGTTTATTTCTATGAAGTTACTTATTCTACTTCCCTATGAGCTAGAAAGGAGTTTTGCTTTTTGTTTGTTTGTTTGTTTTGTTTTGTTTTTCTGCTTTTACAGACTTTACCCACAGGTCGGCAGATCTGCCTGCCTATCTTATTTTAGGGCTGAAATGACCTCCAAACGAGGATTGCTTTTAATTGTATCTATTTATATTCTCCTTCATTTTAGCCGGGGCACTGACCCATGCCAGGAGTACTTCTGCCCAGTGACCTGCCCCAAATTGATACAGTACTTGACCTGTTACACTCCATTTCCTGAGCTGCTGTCCTGATAGAGTTTATTTCCATAACCCCAGCACCCTGACATGACTGGGATCTCAGGCTTTTTCTTTAACAATCGCCTTTCTTCAAACTAGCATTCAATACAACTACTGCAAAATCACAAGTAGGCGGTGGTGGAGTAATTCCTTCTGAAAGCATATTGCATTCATGTTGGCATTTTGCTGTCAGATCTGTGCAGCAGGGAATGACATTCTAGCTGCACTTTTTTGCTAATTCAATTATTAGCTTTTACCCTCATTTTCTGTTATAACCCACAACATCTTTTTATTAATAAAATGGTTTATGGAAATACACTCAATTCTGAGAAAGACTCAGTTTATACCCTGTGATTTTATGATTGGACACTTGTTTAAAAACACATTTTTCTGCTCTTGAAAAGTTTGTAGCATGTATGTCTTGAAAAGTTGTTCAAAGCTTATTGATATATTGTTAAATGAGAAAGAAACCATAAAGTAAAATGCTTAGCAGAACGCTTTATTTTAAATCCACAAGTATATGTATAAATAGACATAAAATATAAGCAAAAAGAGACTGAGAAAAGACCTGGAAATCACTTGCATATGATTAATAGAAGCTATTCCTATGGGTTGCAATTAAAGAGCGGGTCCCCTTTCATTTTGTATACTTATAATAATTTATATATTTGCAAAGAATTTTAAAATTAGAATATAATTCCTTTTAATCAGCAAGAATTCACAAAAGGCACTGGAGAAGGTTTGAGCAGGGATACTCGGTTCAAAGAAGTTGCTTTTTACCATCTCAAGTGATACTGTAGAGAAGCAAGGACATACTGACACTCTTCTGATTAGACAAATCACTTATTAGACAAATTTAATGTTCACATTCAGTCTATTTTGGCCCTTTCTATTATTCTATTATATTAAATCATAATGAAATTTTCCTTTTGTGGAATTTTAAAATTTAAGATTGTTTAGTTGAACCCATTAAAAATTGGATTTTTGAAGTTTGTTCCTACATTGTATGATTTTTCTATCTGCAGGAGGAGAGTATTAGTGGCAAAATATGAGTTAATGGCTAAGTATGCAACATATGAGGTGAACAATCCTCTTTTTTGGATGGTTTAAGATATCTTTAATATAGCATACAGTATTGTTGCACTGTGTTCTTCCCGAAGTACTTTCCACATGTCAACTTTTTCTTACACTGAAGTGTAAGTGGAAATTTTCTGCAAGTTAAGATCTATAAAAAAAATGTTTGTGCTGGACACTTCTTAAAATGGCAATGCAGATTTCATCCTGACGATTGCTGGAGGGGGAAGAGTTTTCAGAACAGAACTGAGCTTTGCTCCAAATATAGCAAAGACAGCTGGAAATTTGTGGCCAACAAGCAGGATGAGATGGTCAGAGGATGATGGAACTTTCAAAAAGAACCTTGAGTAGGAATCACAGGTACAAAGATTTTTTGCTAAACTAGCCTGATGAGATTCTTGTTTAGGCTGCGATAAACTGATCAAGGTTGGGACTTACTGCTAAGAAGGATCAGAGAAGACTGACAAAAGTTTGCTTAAGGAGAATTTTTGTCATGTGTCCTTAGCGGTGTGCATACATTAGGATTTATTGTCCCTGTACTATGAGAGGTATATGAACAGGCATCTTTGACAAAAGGGGCATCTTGGAAAGTTGATGAAAGCGATCCATTGTTTCCTAACCAAAATGGTAGATGGTCTCACATATCTTTTTTAAAAATTCAAATCTTTATTGATATATTGTATATACACATCATTATCGCATTCAACATTAAAAGTTTGTACCAGAATATGACACGGCTTGATTTTCATTTTTTCCTCTTTGCCCACCCACCTCCAACCCTCACCCCCAAAATATGTATATGCTTTGTTTCCTTTCTTTATTACTATCACATTGTTTTACCCCTTGTTATTTACCCCTAAACTCTATTGCCTTTTCAATATTTTCTATTCACAATATCTACTATATATACTAGAACTCATTTGCATCTTCATATGAGAAAGGGGCAGGATAACTTATTTGATTCATAAAAGAGTGGAAAAGAACCAATGCATTCAGGTGCCTCAAGTGCCATCATTTCCCGTAAGCATCAGAGTGTGCTTTTGGTGCTAGGACCGTGGACAAGGAACCTGTTCTAAAGTAGCTCCTGTTTTGGTTAACAAGTAAGGAAAGTAAAAGCAACTAACATTATTATGAGGATTACATGTGTAAACTATATAAATTACCTATGGGTACAGTAAATCGTCATAAGAATGAGGTGCTTCCGCACACATTAATACTTTTGATATTACCTTGTTGATGGTACTTGTCTTGAAAGAGTTTGTTCTTAATTCTGTAGTGTGTTTCTAAGTTTTTTCCCCCTCTTGGGATGTACTTTGCCTCTTTAAATTCTCTTCCTAGAACTATCTATATAACTGTTTTACCAATCTGTGATTTCCTTTATTATTCCATGAGTGGCTCTTATTTCTTTCCTATTTGGGGGTATTTAATAAGTTTTTACAGTAGCTAAAATATCTTAATATCCCCAGCCAGGGATGTGGGAGAACTAAGGTCACTATTTAATGGTGGGAACACTGAGTTCTTATAACACATATATCTGGTGATTTTATATATACAGGCACAAAATTGAACCATACTTTTCCCCAATTTGAATCCTCTGCTACACCTCACTGCACTGAATTCAAGATTAAACTCTTTTCTATGACCTATAATAATGACCTGCATGATCTGAACTCTTTCCATTTTTTACCTGAAGTCCTTCATACTAAACCATTAAACACCTGCCAATTTTCCAGTGACTTTTGGCCATGGAGCCTTCACGTGTGGTTCCCTTGGTCTGGGTATATCTTCCTTCATTCTTTGTATAAAGCCTTGTCTGTTTTCTGTTTTTTACATTGTATGTATATATGCATACATTTTTGTGGTACTGGAGAGCAAACCCATATCCTTGCACATACCAGGTAACCCCTATTCCTTAACCCTTTAAACTTCTAAAGATCTTGCTAGGTTGTGTAGGCTGACATTGAACTTACAGTCTTACTGTCTCAGCCTTCTAGGTAGCCATCATTTTTAAAAATTATCTTTATTGGTACATTAAATATACACATCATGATTGCACTCCATAATGGGGATTTGTACCAGTATAAGACACAACTTAATTCTCATTTTTTCCCATAGCCCCACCCACCCTACCACCCCCCCATATATATAAAATTTGTTTCCTTACTTTTTTGTTACAATCTCAACATTGTCCCCTTTCACCATCATTTTTTCATAGCTCAAATATTACCTCCTCAGAGAGATTGACATCAACCACCCACTATTATCCTTTTAGCCAGCCCTTTATTCATTTCTTCAAACCTAGAATTTTAAATAATTTAATAGTTTACTTAATTGATTTTTCTTAGTCTTCATCACTAGAAGGTAATGTTCATAGTTCAAATTATATCTTAGCAAATGATTATTGAGGAATTTTCTCATTCTCCCTCTTTCTATTTTCTTAGCACACTGTTTTACTTGCAAATGAACTTCATAAACCTTAATGTTGGTGGGAAAGCTATTGTTAAATTAACTTTTAAAAGCCGTGGAAATTGTTTTCATTGGCTCAACAAATTCCTTGTTGTTGTGAACCCATGGAAAATCTATGCTGTGACCAGGAAGCGAAACTGACTGCTTAGAAAATCACAATCAACTTGTCTATTTTCATCTTCCAGTCTGAGATAAAAGGGAGTAAAATGTTAAATCAAAGTAAACATTCTGTTTACCTTGCTTTCAGCTTTAATAATTAAATGTATTATTCACAGGTAAGGAGTTTTACTGGTACACAGCTTCCTTCTCTATCTTTTACATGATTCCCACGTATAGTTTTCCCCGTTCTTTCCTATACCTCTCTGTATCCTACATCTTTTATAAAAATTAACAAATCTAAGCAAATTTCTATGCATACTGAATTGCACTTTGTTCTTCAAGAGCTTGTATTTTGTAGATGGGTAGTAGTAGTGATTTAGCTCACAGTGTACATTTAGCCCTGGACTATAATGTTTATAATTAAAAGCAACTTTCCATTTTTGTGATGTCATATAGTTATTTTTGGTTAGCATTATGATAATAATTTTCTAAGTACCTGTTATGGACAAAATATCTTAGTAGTTGTAGACAATAGCTGGGTGAACTAAATATTTGAATTATGGATAAATTGAATCTAGTATTCTCTTACTTAAAAATCACAGCTCATCACTTAGAGGCCAATGCCCAACATATATGGACTATTTCAGGTGCTAGAAAATAACTTATTTTCTGTCTTTACACAATCCTAAAGTACACTGGAGAGACACAAAAGCAATCAGTATGGGTAGGCCTAAAAGTTGTGGGCATCAGTATTTTTATTTGCTCATTTTCTATTTTTTATTTTTTGGTATATAGAACTCACTATTACTATTTTAGTTCATGTGGTTGGGAGATCCTGCCATCAAGAATAGGTGCACTGCTCATACCTGAAGAAAAAGAAGAGATTAACACAAATGCCCCTTTTCTGTGATTTAAGTGGACATGTGAGCTGTAAGACAGGAAGTCAGTGTCAATCAAAGATGCTTGCTAGAAGAAGTAGGAAATGAGTGCTCTCTTCTCAGGATTCTGCTATGCAGGAAGGAAATAAGTAAGACCATCTGCCATGGCTGAAGTCAATCCAGAATTAAGTTCAAATAACAGATCTTTGACTGTACTGTAAAAAGCCTTCCATTGCACCAGGTTTGAAGAAAAAACTGCTTGGTAGTTTTAACTTACTTGGTTAGCTTTTAATTTAATCTAACTTTTATAAAATGAAATCCACTGAAAATCCACATAATGACTGTTGAATTTATACCAAGTGGCTCCCTCTAGAGGAATGCAAATTGAGAAAGTGCTTAAACAAGGTACAATTGTTTCCTATTTTGATTATTTGGAGGAAGTGAATGGACCAGCTCTGGACAAAATAGGAGGGTGCTTATAAGATGAACACTGTACAGTCTTGGCTTAGAAGGTCTGGAGAACGTAACAATAGCAGACCCTCTTTTCTGCAGAGGTGTGAGTCAGAGAGACGATCTCAAAACATTCACCACTGGGAGCCAAAACGAAATGTACCATAACAGTTATTTTGCTTTTAATTGCTAATATAGAGACATTTTAACAGATGCATAAGAATGTCCAGTGGGCTAGTTACACTGAAGAGGACGCAGACTTGCTTTGTACACCGCCAACAGGGCAGCTGGGTCCAAGGGGTGTGAGTTCTAGGAAAAAAACTTCAGTTTCAAATGAAGAAGAATTTTTAAAAACAGGTTTCCTGAGGAGAAAAATGGACTGTTTAGAGAAAGGCAAAGCTTGTGATTAGAACTCTTCACTTAAATACTATCAGAGATGAATGAGACATAAAGAGAAGCTGATCATGTATCTTTTGCCTACTCTGTCCAATCCAAAAGTGTGAAAAGTAAACCAACATGATAATTCAGCTTGACTTGGTGGCTATTCTATCAAGATCTTTGCAATTGTCCGTTTTTCCAGGAAAAAGACATTCCACTGATTACATTTTGCTTCTCTATGTCTACTGGAAGAGGAAAAGATATGGAGAGACAATTTTTCCTACAGAAATAATGCCACGATATAAATGACTTTTTATATTGAAATGATCAGGAAAAACAACAAAAAATCCTTAAAAATTTAGAACTGGAGCTCAAAATGTAGTATTTGGCAATCTTCCAATTTTATGGGTCAATAGAAACTGCCAAACTATCAGATTTAGGTAATTAAGTGATTTGGATTTTTAGATCAATAAAATTAATTATGCAATTAACAAATTCTCATACTTTATCATGGATCATTGTTTTTCAATTGCCATGTAGCTCTTAGTGTGTGAAACTCCGCTCTGTAAATAAAATTCTATATTTCATTATTAAAAGTAATAAGGACACGCTCCCTCCAGTGTCTAATATAATGTAGTGTTCTTGATGTAAATCCTGCTTATCTTTTGTGAAAGAACACAGGGAGGCAGCTTATTATTGCAGTTCAAAGAGCATCCTAGAGTCTGACCAGCCAGAGCCCAAGTCAAAAGAGTCACATTAGCTAAGTGACCTTTGAAAGTAGTTTATTTTCTTCAGTTTCAGTATTTCCATCTCTCAAATGGAGGTAATATGCTCATAAAACTTATTATACTTGAGTTTTTAATATCAATTCACTTTAATGCTTTAGAGATTTTAACTTATTTTTTTGTCCCTTTAAGTTCTCCCATACATTGAGGTTCAGCTCAAATATTTTCTGAATTCTAGTAATATAGTTTGGGCCCATTATGTCCATCATAAAGCACTCAGTTCTTCTTATATTGTACTTATTTCAATTATAATTTTACCACTTTTTCTTGTGTTATTATAACTTTAATCTTTCCTACCCTTATCTATAGTAATCTTTTCTGTAACACCTTTTTCTCATTCTCCTCAAGAAGATATGGAAGATATGATCAATAAACATTTGCCAAAAAAAGAGAAAGGATTCAATGACAGTTGGAGGAGATAATATACACTGAACATTTGGAAGAGTTTCATTCTTATAAGAAACTGATTTTAAAGCATTCCTCCCTAGTTTACTCTTTAGAAACTTATCAGAGGGATTTTTGGAATGTGTACAGTCATAGAAACAGAAAATAGGGACTCACTTCAACAGATGTTTATGAAAAAATATGTATAGAGCTTACCAAACATAGGACTACTGAATTTTTTACTCCATTATTATTTAATTACTCTCTTAACACTAGCCTGTTATCTCCTTAGAAAGAAGGAGCTACATCACCATCTCCAGTTTCTTACTGTTATGGAATGGGAGATTTCCTCAGAATGCAATGAAATCTAAGAAATATTTCATGCAAGATGGTGATGATATTGGATTTGGTAATTTAACCATTCTACCTGCTGCAGAGGCAAGATTAATCTGGTTCCAGAGTGTGTGTCTAGAGGGACTGTCACCATCCATGCAGGAAACTCAGATGGCCCAGCCTAGATGAGTTGGAAGGAGAGATCTGAACACTTTGACAGACACAAGGCAGAAATAACACAGGCTGCTGACCGTTAGGTGAACATGGATAAGAGAAAAAGACGAGTCTATTATTATTGCTATTATTATTAACAAAATTTTTTTCACTTATACTTCTTTAGATTATTGGTCATATATACTCTTATAAGGAGGGGGGAAAGTGGTATTAGGGCAAAAGTGATGAAAGACTTTTCTATAGAGACACCAGATATGAAAATTGAACCAGCAGCTGGTATGTAAGTCAGATCTTTTTTAGTTTTTAAGACAGCCTACTGAAATATAACTGGTGGGGGGCAACAGCCCTATACTGCTTAATATATAAAATAGGATATACTGGAGTATAGGTACATACTCATGATATTATCATTACAGTAAGGACAATACATATCCATTACTTCCAAAGGTTTCCTTTTGGTTTGTGTGGTTTTTTTGTTTGCTTTTATCCTATGATTAACTGCTTATATTTTGAAGAGATAATAAAGTATTCTTAAATATAATTGTACTATTGTCCAACAGACCTGTAGAATGTATTTATCTTGCCTAATTGAAAATTATGTTCATTCAGTAACAATTCTTATTTCCATTTCTGCTCTTCCTCCCTATTCCTAGCAACCACCCTTCTATTTAGATTTGGAGCCGTTTTTGTCTTTTCCAATATAAGTGAGTAAGAAAGTTTCAAACTCAAAGAACAGACACAGTGCTAAGGGCAAAATTACTTTGTTGTGCACGGAGCAAAAAAGAGGTATTGCAGTAAATAGTTGTTTCCCATCTAAACTGCTGGACTTTCTGTTTCCTTCATTTTGTCTGGGCAGACCAGACTGGGGTCAGACTGTGAGACATCCCAGGAACTCGAATAGTTGGGGTGACTGACAAACTCAGAGTGAGAAAATATGAGAGCGGTGAGGTCATGGACATTCTGGAGATAAGCAGTATTTGTGTGAGGAAAATACAGCTGGGGACAAAGAAAAGAGAAGAGAAATAAAAAAGCATTATATAAGAGTGAGCCCAATTCAATGGACAACCAAGTTCAGGAAAATGACAGGAACAAAATGTGAAGAAATGTATAACAATGCGAGTTGAGTTCACTGTGGGGGAAGACAGGAGCGAGAGTGACGCGCATGGAGTCGCAGCCTGTGACAGGTGGTGGGCTAGGTGTTTGCATATGCTGTCATGTTTAATACTTGTTAGAAGAGAGCTTTCATTTCTATTTCAATTTCCCAGAGAAAGAAACAGACTCAGGCTCCCTTTCGTCACTTGCTTATGTTCACACATTACTCCGCGGCAGAGGCTGGACTGGTTCCCAGGTTTGTCTAATTTCAAGGCACTTTCTTTTCTTTTCTTTCTTTTTTTTTTTTAACATGATGCCACACTTCGCAAGTTGAAATCTTCAGTGGGCCAGGTAAGTGCATGAAGGAGCAGAATCAGTTGAGATATGAAGCAGTGAAGCTCTCTCCCTTTGGCGGGGGGAGAGCCCGGGCCTCCTTGGAAGAGACAGCTCCGTCCAGCTCCAGGAGGACACTGCTGCCTGGCGATGTGGGCTCAGTGTTGTCAGATCCTTCAGCTTCATAAGACAAACTGAGAATGTGCGTTTTTAAATGCAGTCTCTTAATCTGTACATGCTGCTAATTAATTTGGTTTTTCAGAAAGCTGCTGACTGATCAAAGCTCTTCAGAATCTGACTCCAACTGGTAACTGGGGGGAGGTGATCTCTATGCTGTGCCTGCTGCTTGGGGATCACCTGGCAGTTAGCACGTCAAAGCCCTTGTGACCACATGGATGGAGACTGTGGAAGCCATAGGCAGCCAGAGGCTTTCACTTGGAAATAGGCAGTGAGTGGAGAAGAGAGTACAAAGCAAAGATCGCACTGCCTGATTGTTATTGTTTTAGGAAATCTAATTTCTAGAAAAAAAACAAATAGGAGCAAAAACATAAATGTGTGCATAGGATTTGGTGCTTTCTGCAGTTTTAGGTGGATCTCTCTAGGGGTCTTGGGATGTGTCCTCATTGGTAAGGGGGTTGCTGTACTGAGGACCTGCACAGCAGCTCACACCCAGGAACCGGGTCAGCCAGTGGCCCATCACTGGTAGTCTGACATTCTCCATAGTGGTGGAATTTGCATCACAGAAACTCAAAAACACAAACATTCAGAACATTTTTAAAGTTGACAACATTACGTATGTAATTTAGCAAAGTATTTGATTATTTGTGGAATAAAACCACTTAAATTTATTTACAATGTCATGGGATTAATCCTTACAATCTATGTAAGGATATCTATGTAGTATCAACTTAAGAAATACTCAAGAACTTCAGTTTTCCTGAGTCTAACTTTCCATTTTCATGGTGATGACCCTGTAAGGATAATTTAGTAACAGAAGTGGTAGAAACACTACCCAAAAATTGTATATCACTAATTTTAAATACTATCAGATGATACTAAACAAGCATATTTGCTTGCCAAGGCACTATGATAAGAGATCTATACACTTCAATAAGTGTAATTTTAGAGCAATGAACCTATGGGGCAGATGTTTTAATCTTACAATCGGTTTATTTGTGATCATTCAAAAAGTGACAGGACTGGACATTTATCCTGAGAACCTGCTCATTTATCCAGTAAACTAAGTGTTAACGACCTGGAAGAGATTCTTTTATTGGATCCACCTGGGCATTGGTTTATCAACAAGATATTTTGTGAGGTAATAAGGGTTATGTAATAGGCCCAATCTCTGACAACAGTGGAAGATAAATAAATGCCATTTTTCTTTCCTCTGTTGAAGGTGAAAAACGTTAGATGCAACTGTGACTTGAACAAAATTCCAAGTTATATCTTAATGAACTTCTTTAGTAAGAAATAAAAATTAAGCAAATTTACATAATAACGAACACTTCAATATAGGGAAATGATTGGGAAATTGAACTTAATCATTTTATTCAATAAAATATGTTTTTGAAAATTGTTTGACTTGAAAGTCCTAATTTTGTATCTCCTAACAGGATTGTTAAGCCTTCCATTTCCTCTTCAAGCATACTACCAAGCTCTTGAAAATAAATTAATTGTTGGTTCCCTATATTAATTAATAGAGTGGGCCATATGGTGTCAAGTATGATAAGCCCTAATGTATTCCTATATTTGCACTAAGGCAATTATATGTAAGACACTGAGATAAAAACATATATTCAATTGTCACAGGAATTCTGAGAGGTGCACTAGTGTTTCCCTGTGCATATGTATTGTGAATATTCACTTATAAGCTTATCTGTCTCATTTTTATGGACAGATTTAATATTTTTCCATATCTGCATGTAAAATCTTTTATGCTATTCATGAAAAATATTGCTATAAATGTTAGAGTGTTGACCCTATGAACACAAAATTGCTTCCTTAAAAATAATTTGGTCAAATAGTTAAAAGCATAATTTTATTTTAAAAATGTCCTTTATACAAATAAGATATGAATAATTTGGCTTTTATTATAACATAATTTTTTTAATCTAGTGCCCTAGACATATTCATTTTCAGAAAATTAACCAGTTTCTCAATGAGATGTTATAGGTGCAAGGTAAATATATTAATGTCTGCTAAATCATATGAGAAAAAAAATCGCATCACAATGCCCTGTGTATTTCATGAGACACGAGAGACAAGTGAAATAAATGAAAATCAGTATAGGAAATGATTTGTAAGTGCTGATACAAATCCAGGAGTTGTAGAATTAAGCTAGGGCTAATGTTAAGTTAAGTGTAGGCACTGTAATGGCCCTGATTCTTAAAAACATAAGTTATGATCAAGTTTTTTTAAGGAAATGACATTTTAACTGTACCTTTTTAAAAAAATGTACATGTTTGCAGTACATAATGTTTGTATTCATCATAAAAAGTAGGTAAGGCCGGGGATTTAGCTCAGTGGTTCCAGCACCTGTCTTGCAAGCACAAGGACCCGGGTTCGATCCCCTGTAATTACATACAATACTGAGCATGAAGACTCACGCCCAGCAGCAATCAGTACCATATCCCACAGTCCCAAGCGTGGTGGCTCATGCCTGTAATCGCAGCACTCGGGAGTCAGAGGCAGGAGGATTACTGTGATGTGAGTTGGAGGCTGAGCTCAGGGCCAGCCTGAACTACAAAGTGAAACTCTCTCAAACAACCTAAAATAATAATAATAGTAATAATAATAATATAAAAAATAAAATTAAAAAATTAAAAAAGTAGGTATGGGGTAGGGATATACCTCAGTGGTGCATGTGCCCACCTGCCAAGCCTATGGTCCTGAGTTCAGTCTCCAACCCTGCAAAAGAAGAAGAAGGAGAAGGAGGAGGAGGAGGAGGAGAAAGCACAAGTACATAAGATAACTTGTTTCATTTTAATTCCCTCCCGGTGTTACTTACCTTGTTCCATCTCTAGATCCTCTTTCTCCACATTCTTTATTATTATTATTTTTATTTTAGTGTATGATTATTACATATGATTACACACCTTGTGGGTATTGGTATGAGTACCTGACCCGTCTTTAACTTTTTTTTTAGGTTTTTTTTTTTTTTTTTTTTTTTTGAGACAGGGTCTCGCTTTGTAGTTCAGGCTGGCCCTGAGCTCAGCCTCCAACTCACATCACAGCAATCTTCCTGCTTCTGCCCCCCAAGTGCTGGGATTACAGGCATGAACCACCACACTTGGCACTGTGATATGTGGTACTGATTGCTGCTGGGGTGAGTCTCCAAGCCCAGTATTGTCATGTGGTTACCGGGGATTGAACCCAGGCCCTTGCCCTTGCAAGACAGGTGCCAGAACCACTGAGCTATATCCTTGGCCTCCATCTTTAACTTTTTTACATCCCCTTTTGCTCCCCCCACACTGTGTCTCCTTGTTCCCTTAATATATGCTGGACAGGGTCAGCCTGAACTACAAAGTGAGACCCTGTCTCACTGATATATATATATATATGTATCTATATACATATATATATGTATGTATGTATGTATACATACATATACTGATATATATATATATACGTATACATATATATATATATATATACACACACACACATACATACATACATACATACATACATGCTGGACAATGGTAATATAAGGATTTATTGCTGAGATAGTCAGGCAAGCTATATTTGCTTTACCCATTTATAAATAATGTGGAAATAGTAATCACATAGATTATCTGAAGAGGTTATTGTTCTTAAAATTGTATTTTTTTTCTTTTATTGAGCACTGAGCCCAGGGACTTGGCCCTGAGCTACAATCCTGGTCATCCTTAATGACACAGTGTCACTGAGTCACTATGTTATCCAGGGTAGGCTTGCCTGATTTTTCCACCTGATAAAGTCATATTCAGAAATGAAAATAAGGCAGGTATTGCAACACCATGTAATTGACTCATCTTACAGTATTATACATGGCAGGCATCTTTCTGTGTACTGAGACATAAAATAGCAAATTATATCTCCTCTTCTTAGAGAATTTAATATCAAGTGGAAAACAGCAAAGATAAATCACAGGAATACATTTGACAAATACACGTGCTTTGCACTGATGATCATAAGAATTGTTTGGGAAGAGTGGTTTATTCTGAAGGATGTGAATTGGAATATTTTCAAAAGGGAGTTGATATTTGAACATCATATATAATTTTGGAGAAAAGGGGACACAAAGGGTGAGAGACAGAGAGACAAAGACAGAGAAGCAGAAAAGCTGGATTGAAAAATGAAGAAGACTATGGATTTTTAGGAGAATCCCATTGCATCTTCTCAGGTAGACATAAAAACTGTCCCACTCGTATGTATGTGTGTTGCTCAGACTTTTGGACTAACTGTAGAGAAAGATGTGTTGGTGTCAGGCTATGTTACTATATGGTTGGCCCTGTAGGCTAGGGGTGGGTGGGAGCTGAACTTGTTGCTGGAAGTGAACTGGAGATTAGACACTTCTGTTACATGTCTCTAATCATAAACGCAATTTATTTGTGTCATATTGGAAAGCGATACTGTCAGTGATGTTGTTTCCTTCATTGAACTCAAGATTGACTTTATGCTATTCAGTTACAAGCTGAATTTAAGATTGACTTTATGTTGTTCAGTTACAAGCCCCATAAACTCTCCTGTGACCTTGTGTTCTAGTCTTATGCAAACCTTGGCTGCTGTCTGTATATTATTGACAATACATAATGCATTACTAAGCCATTGAAAAGATGCCACTAGGCTTTGCTCCAAAGAAGTATAGTACATTGCTCTGTGGATGACCTTTCATTGTTCAGATTCCATTAGAAAACGTAAGCTACCTTATCTTCTCCTCATAACCAGCAAAGAAATATTTCTGAGAACATGTGGACTATTTTTATAGGATATTTGGGAAAGCAAATAAATATGTAAAATTGCTAGTTTTGATCCTCAAAGCTATTAAGTAGAAGTACAAAGTTATTTCACTTATGATGATCACTGATTTATTATATTTTTAAATTGGGAATTTATTAAAAATCCACCTTGCAAGATAATTTGCTCAGCATAAGGAAATCGGAGTGCAATAATCCATAGTGTCCTCCATCATGGTCTTAATTTCAAATGAGAAAGGTACAGTGAGATATATATTGTCATAATAAAGCTATGTAAAATGTTCCTGGGGAATACAGATGGGAACCAGTTAGCTGGCTGGGGGGAGTTGGAGAGGACTTGCACGAGAAGGTCATGGTCCAAATGGCAGAGCATCTTGATGATCTGGGACTCTGGTGCTGGAACTGAGAGGGGAATATTTACAGCAAGCATTAGATTGTAGAGAGTCTTTCATGATTGAGAGGTATATTTATACCAACTACAACCTAGGAGTGAAATAGTGAGGAAAGGATCTCAACATGGGCTTTTTAGGCACGGAGGCTAGGATAAAGAGATTAGAGTATTAATTTGTAGAAATTCTGGCTGGAATAACAGAGATGTAAAAAGGACAACACCACTAGTCAATAAATAGGGTAGAGAATACTTAACAAAAGTGAGAAAAATCTTAAGCAATAAAATCAATATCATTTCACTACTTAGGTATGAAAAAATGAAGGAATAAGGAGAGAAAATGTTGATATATGTAACTCTTTTAGCTTTTAATCTATGAGTTAGTTTTTATTGACCCAAAATGGTCAGGTTTCATTCAGATGCCCAAGCCTAGTGGCTATATTAGGATAGAAATGTCTTCTTGCTTAAGGATGCATTTTGACAATGGTGAAACAGTCATTGGATTGATTAGCTTTCTGGTTACTGAAACACAATGGCTGAGTCCATAACTTATGAGAGATTGACTTTGGCTCAAAATTTTGAGGATGTCTGTCTGTGTGTGGTAGCAGGAAGTCCACAGCAGGGGAAGGATGTGGCAACACAAAGCTGATCCACTCATGGCAGTCTCAGAAAGTAGAGCAGGGGAACAGTGCTGGAGAGGAACAGGGGAGAAGCCATGTATTACATCCAAGGTCATAGCTCTGTGACTGACACAAACACTCCAAGGGAGTGTTTTCTTACTTGGATAGGTCACTCCTTCATCCAAGAAAGTTGACATGTCAAGGTTAATGGTCACAATTTACTCCTTGTCAACTTCACGGCTAAACACATCTCCTTAATTTGGATTTAATTCCACAAATAAAGACAATACCAAGTTAGTAATTCTGCCAAACATAGTACAGTTAACCCGTGTACAACTAAAAACACAGCCAGCCTTTCCCTGAAGTCTGAACAGTGCCAGTATGTTTTAAGATTCTAAATTTAGGAGTGTCCTGAAACTCAAGAAAAACTTTCATCCATGAATCTCTATAAAAAAATCAGAAACAAGTTACTTAATCCCAAAGCAGAGTGACATAAGGTATAAATTTCCATTTCAAAAGAAGGAGCACAGGGATAGTAGGGATAGATAGACTGAAGCATGACCAGACCTCAGCAGGGCAAGCGTTAACGTCTATAACTCCCAGGGCACGCGGTGGTAGAATAAGAATTCCAAAGCAGTTTGCTGGCATCACCCCTGTGGCCTGGGTTAAACCCCACACAGCCTCCTACCCTGGCTCCCTCCTGGGTTGTCTCTTACCTTGGCAGACATTCCTGTTTCCCAGGGTCTCCACTTACTGGCATCTCCACTGTGCTCTGGCTTTATTCCTTCAGATTCATTGACTTTTCAGTGTCTCCTTGCCTAGCCTCTGGGACCTGTCTTTAAAATTTAGTTGGAAGCCTCCTCAATTTCACAACACTTGCTTTCTATATGTAGGTAAAACCAGCAACATTAGAAGGACACCAACTTTTGCTTTGGGGAAAACAGCATGCAGTCCCCTTCAGACCATAGCTGTGGTGATGTCCAAGTTCCTGAATGGCTGAGCCTGTGAAATGAATGCCAGGGAACCAGTAGGCAAAACGAAGATATTTTTCTTCATGAACACAGCACAAATGTCCTATAGTCCAAATGTTGATAGAGTCCTTATTCACAACTGAAATCTCCTGAGCTCAGCTTTGAATGGATTCCTATCAGCATTCTGGTCTTCTAAACTCTGAGACTAGTCACTCATCAACTAGGCTTACTGCATTATAAGACTTCTCTAGCCTGCATCACCAGTCTTTCCAGATTCCTCCTGAAAACCTATTCCAAAGGCTTCCAAACCAGTTGGGTAAAATCAAAGAAGCAATTCATTCTAGGTACCATGTTTTTATATATATCAGTCAGCTCTCCAGTCACTAAGAAAAAATACTTGACACACGCAATTTAAAAGAGCAGTGCTTTGATCTGGATCACAGTTTTGTGAAACCCATTCCAGGACTGGCCGGCTCTATGGCAGGCACAGTCACGGGAAGAGTAAAGCTGCTCAGTTTATGGTGGTTGGGAAGCTGAGAGGGTAGCAGTGCCTGAGAGGAAGACACAAGGAACCATGTACTGTTCTCAAGGTCATGGCTCCATAGTGGACCTAGATACACTCAGGGCATGCCTCACTAATCAGCTAGACATTTATTAATCTAATGAAATTGACCTTGTGGCATTAATTGACACTATATTGTTCAATTCTTGAATAAATTAATAAGAGTTATTGAGTGGGGAGAGGAGTAGAAAGGGATGAAAAGGTAAAGGAAAGGGCATAGGAGGTAGAGAGATTTTCTTTTAGCACTGAGTCAACCACAGTTGGCAAAGTCACTTACTGAGAAGTAATACACTAACAAGTTTTAGCATGTGGGGATTTAGGATGATTAGTTTTGGAGTTAGGTTAATTTTGATTACTGATATTCAGCCCACTATCTACCTTTTGGGCAGTTACTTAGAGGTTCAAAGGATTAAATGTGCATCACAAATAAGAAAGTGAAGCTGAAATCATAGAGTATAAGAGAGAGAACTGAGGTGTTTCCTAAATGATGATGAGATAATAAAAAACAAATTCTTAGAGATGCTTACTCTTAAAAAATGGAGTAGAAAAGCAGAAAACAGTGGTTAAGGAAAGGGGACAATTGGGCCAGGGATTTAGCTCAGTGGTTCCATTGCAAGTGTAGGGACATGGATTTGGTCCCCAGTAACCACATACAACAATGCTGGGTGTGGAGACTCACACCCACCAGCAATCAGACCCACATACCACAGTGCTGGGCCTGGTGGCTCACGGCTGTAATTCCAGCACTTGGAAGGCTTTCTGTGAGTTCAAGGCTGAGCTCGGGGCCAGCCTGAACTACAAAAGTGAGACCCTGTCTCAAAAAAAAAAAAAGGGTGGTGGGAATAATAAAAGGAATTAAGATGTAATATGTAAATGTTCAAACTCCACTCAAAGAATGAAAACATGTACTGCAAACATATAATAATAATAAAGAATAGTATTAAGCCAGAAATATTTTTAAATAAAAATATAAAAAGAATAATAACCAAAAGGAGATTTGAAACCCTGTTTGGAGCATTGTGAGTTATAGGTCATGTACATCAAGAGTCTCTATTTTGAAGAATATATATTTTAGAAAATCTTTTTCATAATTAGCAAAAGTTAAAAAGTAACTTTTAGTCTCCTGAATTGTGCAAATAGAGCTTACTCTTAGAAACAGACATATGTCTATTTTTTAAAAAAATTAATTTTACTGGTACATTTTATACATACAGTATGATTGTATTTAACACTGAGAACTTTCAGTTACACATGATATATCTTGGTCCTCATTTTTTCCCTTTCTGGTGCCCTCCTGACAACCCCCTTACCCTATATACTTCTGTTAGAAAGTATTTAGTTGTACAAATAGAGAAGCTGCTTAAACACAATGATGGAAACAAGGAGTTTACTTGTTTACATCAGCCCCAAACACCAACACTAGAGGTGCCAGTTTAGGTTAGTTTTCTCTTGAAGGAGGCCTATAATTGGATACAGATTTGAATGCATTTTGTTTGTGGAGTGATCTGTGGAGCACTATTAGGGGAGTGTCAGAGAAAGAGACCAACACACTATGCATGACTGAAGATGGCAGCATTATGGATGATTTAGACACACTCTAGAACATGCATAAGAGATGTTCTGTCTATGAGATGAAGTTAACATGTTCAGGGTCAACCCATTCTACTACTGTTCGAAGGACTACACCTAGGAAGACTGATTCTCCAGCACTTCTGGTCCACTTCAAACATATTTTAAATGCATGAATTCCTTTTTTGTCTAAAACAAATTTCAACTGCCTAATGCATGCATTGCTAGGGATATGATTAAGATCCTGCATTATGTAGCTTTCCTGTTATTGCTGATACACAATACCTGACAGCTACAGCTTTAGAAGGGACTTTATTCAGCTCATGCTTTCAGGAGATTGAGTTCATAGTCATCAGGCTCCAAGGCAAGAACTGTGAAATGGAAGGGAATAACAGAGCAAAGCTGCTTAGTTCATGACAGTCTAGAAGCATAGCAAGGGAAGAGCATCACAGAGGAAGGGGCAGGGAGCAGATCTAGTACCTGAGGTCATGCCTCTGTGACATACACAGACAAAGCTAGAAGTGGGCTCCACTGCCTCTTGAGGGCCCCACGCAATCAAGTTCACACAGTCAAGCTTAACTATCATAGACTCTGCTATTCTCAACTTTGGTTTTATCATTAAATCTTGGGATCAACCTTGGATGTGGTGTTTTCTCTGAATTATAACTGTGGAGGATGATTGCTCTGATTCCTTAGGACTATACCCGGGAAGGAATCTGTAAACTGCTGAGTAGCTCATATGTCAGCATCCCAGAGTAGTTATGGGAACACAGTTGTGAAATAGACATATGCTGGGGCTCTGATAATTGTCTGAATTCTATCTACTTCAATTAATAAGGTCCATGATGATATTTTATGTCAATAAGCTATCACTCCTTATCCAACAGCTTTCAAAAGATGTAATTATCATCTGTTCTCTCTGGTACGTATTCAGATTAGTAGTTTTAGGTCACTTTGGAAGAAGTACTACATACTTCCTGTGAAATTTCAGCATCCTTCAAGTGAAATCTGTCTGCTCTTCAAAGCTCCTGTGTTTAAGAACTGGATGGAGTCTTTTCCTTCCCTGCAAACTTTTGGGTTTTCCTTTCCTGTAAGTGTCCACAATAGCATAGGTCTGATATCTTTTGTAACACAACCTCTATAATCAAATCTTCAGCTCAGTTTTCAGCATAACCTTCCTGTCTGTAGGAAATAAGGATCACATCTAATATTTGGCTTGTTTTCTTGTTTAGGGACCTTTTTGGCTAATAACATCTGCCTTCCAACTACATAATGACTGTAATTATTGATGTTCCCATGACTTTTGCTGGCCACAGTGCCATAAACGGCCTGTGCACTGCCTTCTATTTATACTCATAGTAGTGCACCACTGACTGGATCACTAATAACTGTGGCTCTGTCTCATCTCAATAAGTATATCAGCAGTGAAGGCCCAGTTGTCAGTTGACCAGTAAGTGAACTGGTCCCAGAATTTGAACTGTGAGCATCCAAATTCTAAGCCAACTCCGGCACTGGCTAGTTTAAATTGGATTCACTTAGAAGCAAAATCCAAGACCAGGTTTAATATAATTTATTCTAGAGGAGATCCCAGGATGAAGTATTAATAGGAAGTGGGAATATTACAGAAAAAAACAAGGGAAACCAAGTAAAGTTGTGCTAGCAATTTACCACTGAGGCTCAACCCACCTGTGGAAGTTAGTGCATATCTAGTCCTATTGTCAGACTTTCTAAGATCTTCCATAAGAGCCACTCATACCTACAGACTTTCTTCCTATAATTTTTCCATAATTTCTCCACTTTTGTATCCTCAGTGTGGCATAGGAGAGAACTCTTCCCTTAAATCTTAAAGCTTGTTTGCTAATTAAGTCTCATTGGTCCTGACTGAGCAGACTAGTGGAAGACACCATCTTTGAGACATTCAGTTGATCACCTGAGTGGAACAGATTCCTGACCTAGTATTGGGATCAGACTGCCTATCTGCAGCCCAATGAGGCATTCACTTCACTCAAGTGCTCAGTATGAGAGTGGGATGGGCTGATTCTTCTTCTTCTTCTCCTCCTCCTCCTCCTCCTCCTCTTCCTCCTCCTCCTATCTTTTCTGCTTGATTTTTTCCTTTGGTGCATTGGAAAGTCCATATTACTACCAATCATATCATTGATTTGGGCACAGAATGTTTTTTTGGTAAAAAATGTTTTCTATTATCAATGAAACATAACATACTGAACACGGAGTAGAGGATCGGTGTTTTAGAATATCTGGAGAAACTGAAGAGAAATTAACATTTACTAAGCACCTGCTAATTTCCAGGTTAAGTGCCAGAAACATCACATGAATCATTCTTCTAATCCTCACAAAAGCTGTCCGAGGGTAATGCCATGGTAGCCATTGCATGAGATGAGCAAATGAAGCCTCACGGGGGCTGAATAACTTTGCAAAACTCCTTAAACTTGTGCAAGGAAGAGCTGGAACTCTGATTACAGTGCTGTGGGCTCCATATGCTGGGCATATGGTGACATAGACAGGTGGTTAGCAGTTGTCTGATGTATCCCATAAATCATAAATATGGGAGGCATGTAGATACTCATACTTCTTTCAGCAGGCAGGACTTGTCTTTAGAGGAAAGTGTTACAGGCTCACATTCATTGAAAAGATCTAAAATCTTCAAAATTAAGGAGAAGCTACATTTATGTGTTTCCTCTCTTGTTTTTGTTTTGTTTTATTTTGTTTTGAGACAGGATCTCATTGTAGTGAGATTACCCTTGAACTCACTATGTAGCCTAAACTGGCCTCAAACTTCCAGTGGTCCTCCTGCTTCAGCCTCCTGAGTTCTGGGATTACAAGGTGTGCATAACCATACCCAGTGTGCTTGTGAAGTATCAAAGGAATGTAGGGTTTATGTGGACTAGTTCTGTCAAAAAACAAACAAACAAAAACCCCACACATTACTCTTTTTTACTTAAAAAAGAGGTTAGAAACTTCTTCCCAGTCAGCCTCTGATCACTGAAGAAATGCTTTCCCAAAGTCCTCTTAGCACATATGCATTCAAGCACTTTGAAGCACATAATGTTTACACTTTAATAACAACATCTCACTTGTTATTTGCACCAATGACCTCTGTGCCACATTAGAAAGTAACATAGGAAGATATGGAATATTTTTGCAGTTATGCTTCATCTTTTATATTTTCTGTGTACATCTGATAGAAAATTATTAGCTCTTGTACTGGAGTGCTTTTTAGGTTGCATATTCATTTTGTGTTATAACTTCTCTCTCTTTTTAGCTCCAATATTTTTGGATAAGTTGGAAGATCACTAAGAGGAGGCATCAGAACAGGGTTCTCACCCTGTCTAATGAAGATAGAAATAGTATTAAGAGTAAAAGTTACAAAATGATAGTAATAATAAAAATGCTAAATACTTAAAAGCTTTGTTATGAGCAACAAAATTTTCATTGCTGACTAAGCAAATATTTATTGCGGATCTGATATATAAACATACCCAGGTCATTTTCTGTTCACTAGGAATACAGTAGGGAACAAAATAAGATAAAGATCACTGGCACTGTGGCTCGAGATGGTGGGGTATGTCTGTGCATGTATCTCTGTGTCTGTGTGTGCATGTGAGCAGAGGACTCAAAGCTCAGACAACAAACAAGTAAAACAGGGGTGTGTCAGTGAAAAGAATCATGAGATAAAGAATCATAAAATAAATAAGAAGTTAAAGCCAAGGGGTCAGGAGATTTAAAATTTAAAAGTGGTTGACTAAACAAGCTGCAAAGGTGATACTTGAGTAGAGATCAGAAAGATAGAAGGATGTGGTTGGAGAAATTTTTGGGAAAGGGATGTCCAGGCAGAGAGAAAAGCCAACACAAAGGCTTGGGCCTGTCTGTAAACATGGAGAACTGTGTGGAGAGCAAAAGGGCTGTAAGGGCAGGGCAGGGGCAGGGGCAGAGCAGGGAGTGTAGTTTACCTTCAGATAGAGTAACAAACCAGCTAGGCTAGTGGAGGTGCAATAGACCTCTATAAGGTACTGTCAAAACTTTGTTTTTTACTCTGAGTGACATGAGAAACTACTGTTTTTAAGCTACAGGATGATACATCAAATCAGTCTCAAAGGCAATATTTGATCTGTTGTGTGGGAATTAATAATAAATTGTTTGGGAGTAATTATGAACCTGTTGGAATCACCTAGATGAAAGATAATCAGGGATTGTATAGGTGGTGGTGTGGTCATTGTTTTCGGCTAAGTATTTTATAACAAGCTAGTAGCTCACTTAACTGTATGAACTTGCTGAAATAACATTACTAGCATGAAGAACAACAAGGACAGCTACAACTAAAGCAGTGTAATAAAGCTGAACCCGCTGACTTAACTGAGGAATGTAGCAGGATGGGAAGTTGAGGGAAGAGACCACCAAATCCTGGCAAGCAAGAAGTAGAACTTCAAGAGTCTGTTTCTGTGAATCTGAAAGTCCATGCCAAATAAAGACATTAAAAACTGGCTCCAAGATTAGGCACAGAAGTGGAAACTAAAAATACATAAGAACACAGATCTGAGACAGGACGGTCTTCAATGTCTGTGCTGAGAAAATGGTAGAAGAATGAAACAGATCCTATTCCTCCATCAACTCAAAATGAACTAAAGACATAAAGAAAAGACCTGGGACTGCAAAATTTCTAGGAGAAAACAAAGAGTAAATGCTTTAAGAAACTAAAGTGGGCAAACATTTTTGGGGGAGAGACCTCAAAAGTACAGGAAACAAACAGAGAAATAGACAAATGAGTTTATATAGAATTGTAAAGCTCCCGTCTATTAAAAGCATTATGCTTTAGATTTAGAATATTCCCCCAAAATCTTACATGCTCAGAGGCATGCCTTTGGGAAGGTGACTGATGTCTGATAAGGGCACTAGACTCATCAACGTCTTCATCTACAGATGAGTCCAGCAGCTGGATGAACATCTGGGCAGACAGATGGGTTCTGCTTAGAAGTGGGTTACAGGAATGGGAGTGGGAGCCTGGGAGTTATATCTCCTTCCTTGGTCCCCCCCACTCTGCTTTCTGGCCACCACTGACATGAACAGCTTTCCCCCTCCAGATGTATTTCTTATGGTCTTCCTACTTTGGTAGTTAATCCTGCACTGAATCTTTTGAAAACTATGCCATAAAATAAACCACTTCTGTTCTACATTGTGGATATTGGGTATTTCATCCCATTGAAGAGAGAAGTGCTTGTACCTGGCAGTCATATTTTCCTGGAAAGTTTGAAATTTCCCATTGATGAGGAAAAGTGAGAATCCCCAAGGAAAAAGTGAACAGTTTGGGACATCATAGAATTTGCATCCTTCGCTAACTTTACTCTATCTTCACTTTTCATATAGAGCCATGGAATTTCACTCATGAGTTGTGTGTGTGTGGAAGGTCTATCTGGTGGAGGTAAACCACAGAGTAGAGATATTAGAGTCCTTCATGTGCTCTTAGATGCTTGTATCTTAAGGAAGACTAATGATCATAAAATGGATACTTGAAAAAATCAACAGGCATTTACTCATAAATAACATCGTAAGTATTAATTGTTTATTGAGGCTAACAGAAAAAATGTAGAAATAGAAAAAAAGCTGGTATCTCACTCCTCCTTTCCACAGCCTTGTGATGTGCTGCTGTTTAACCTCCACCACCTGAGACCCTCACTAAATGTCTCTACATCAGTGTAACCACAGCTTCTCTGACTCACTTTTCTTTTAAGTTATCTTGTCCAATACCTCTTTCTCTCTCTTCTTGCTATGTATCAGGGGTTAATAATATGAAGTCATCCTTCTGAGGCACTACTACTTTGCCTTCTCATCACCAGGTGTTCTGGAGTTCCTCTGCACCTCTAGTTATTCCTGCTCAGTTTCCTTTGACCATACTTACTTTTCTGTTCCTTACATATGTCACTGATATATTATAACCTTTTCTTGTGTTACTTTGATATTTACATGGGAATGTCTATAAGAAATCTCCACTGAGATGCTAAATGTGGAGCTGGAGGATGAGACATGCATCTAGGCCTTGAGGGAATGGGCAGCAAGTGGAGCCACAGGAGTGAAGTGGGCTACACAGGATGTGGACTTGGAGGAGAAATGTGCCTCAAAGAGATTTTTGGGAGAGTGCAGCACTGCAAGAGCAGGTGGAAGAGGCTCAGCAGGCAGAGGAATCTGAAGAGATATTGCTCAATGTTATGAGGCTGTTTGGAAGAATACCACAGGAGCATCACAGGAGTCAATGTGAGGTGACAGGGAGCAAGAGGATGGTCACAGTGGAAGTGGAGAGTGTCTGTGGGATTTGATGGCACTGAGCCCTTAGGGGATATTATCTGGGTGTTCTCCAAGGAGTTGGCAAAGGGGCTCAATCTAGATAGGAGGTGGGGAGGAAGTGAAATAGAAATATTCAGCATTGAATCCTTCAAGGAGTACAGGGCTGATAGAATAATTGCTAAAGAAAATGTAGAATTAACAGAAAATACAAACTTGTGAGCATATTTAAGTGCTGATGAGATTTATTTAGAAAAAATAAATTATTTATAAATGCTTATTTTCACTCTCAAAAGAAGAACATAATAAAATGGGAACAAAGGAATTGAAAAAGCTATGCCTCTGCAGTGGTGATAAAAAATATTATTGAGTTCTGAATATACTGAATACACAGTTTTGGAAGGCAGAAAGCAGATGGAGAAGGGGTAGGTGATTTATGGAGCATATAAATTTAGAAACTGGGTTAGGGTAGAAGAAGGTATCAACCTGGTTGGGTTTTTCCATACCACAATATTAACAACAAAGTTTTTGGTCTTAGAGGCATCTTTTACTATGGAGAATAAACAACAGGTACAGTAATAAAAGGAGAGAGGGTTTAAACATTTGTGCAGACAACATTTGGATTTGTGGATCCACTTTCCAGGCAGCATAGCTAGGTGAGCCATCTTCCCTCACAGCAGTACAGAAGAAGTTTTCACTACCCAAATTAAATAAAAAAGCTTCAGGGCATGTGACACAGCAGTGTGTGTGTGTGTGTGTGTGTGTGTGTGTGTGTGTGTGTGTGTGTGTGTGTGTGTGTACATATGTGTTGAATGGCTGGATTAAAAATAAGAGAACTAGATTACAAGTTGAAAGAGATTTTCCTTTCCTTGTTCTTAGATGGCGGAGACCAGGAAAAAACTCCCCTGGAAGGCACCCACAGGGAGCTCTTGCTAAAGCTGTCATGAAAATGTAACACAGAGTGGTCTGAGTAATAGAAGGGTATCGTCTCACAGTTCTGGAGGGTAGACATCTGAGATCAAGGTGTTAACAGAACTGGTTTCTCTGAAGGTTCCGAGGGAGAACTGGGTTCATGTCTTTTCCCTAATCTAATGATTTGCCTGAAATTTGTGGTATACCTTGGCTAATAAATGTGTCCTTGCCTTTATATTTAGACGACATTGTCCTAGTGTGAAAATCTACAACATTTCCCCCTTTATAAGGTTAACCATAATATTGGGTTAAAGAACTAATCTTCTTTACCATGAACTGACTGAATTAGAAATATCTACGACAGTCCTGTTTTTGAATAAGTTTACATTCTGCACTATTGAGGGTTAGAATTCAACATAGACTTTTTTATTCAAATCTTTATTGGTACAATTTGAATGCACATCATCAACACATTCAACATTGAGAGTTTGTACCAGAATATGACACAACTTGATTCTCATTTTTCCCCTTTCCTCCCTGCCCTACAAACCTCTAGACCCCTCTATACATAAGATTTGTTTTCTTTTTTTAATTATTATCACGTTCTTTTTCCCCTCGTTATTTACCGCTACAGCCCATATCCTTTTAAATATTTTCACAATATCAACTATATATAGTAGAATTCATTTACATCTTCATTTTCTCATACCACAGAAAAGATACAATGTTTACACATCTGTGACCTATCTATTTCACTTATGAGGATGTCCTAAAGGTACATCCATCTGAGTGTGAATGACTCAGTCTTAATCTTTTTAATTGCAGAATAATACTCCATTCTAGAAAACAACCACATCTTTTTTTTTAAATTGAAATCTTTATTGGTACATTACATACATACATCATGATTGCATTCAACAATGAGAATTTGTACCAGTATATGACACAACTTAATTCTCATTTTTTCCCATAACCCTACCCGTCCTCCCACCCCCACCCTCATACAACCACATCTTCTTTATCCAGTATCCAGTTGATGGACATTTGGGTTGTTTCCAAGATTTAGCCATCACAAACTGAGCTGCTATAAACATGGGTGCACATACATCCCTGTGGTATGAATCTTTTAATTCTATTCTGTATATATCTAGAACAATGGCCAGGTCAAATGGGACTTCCAATCCTATTCTTCTGAGAAATCTCCACACTGATTGTATCCACACAGAGGCTGTATATTCCCACCAACAGTGGAGAAGGGTTCCTTCTTCTTCATAGCCTCTCCAAGATTTGTTGCTGGCTAATTCTGAGATAGCAGCCCTTCTTTATGGAGTGAGATGGAATCTCACTGTTATTTTCATCTGCATCTCTCGCATGATCAGTGATGTTGAGTATTTATTCATATACTTCTTAGCTGCTCTTACTTCTTCCTCTGAAAGTATCTATTCATTTCAGGTGCCCACTTTTGAACTCGGTCTTTAAATTTGGGTAGACTGAATTTTTAAAACTATATATTCTAGATAGTAGCCCTTTGTCTGAGGAACAGCTGGTAAAGATTCTTTCCCATATTGTTGGTTGCTTTTTTGCTCTGTTGGTGGTTTCCTTTGCTGTACAAAAGCTTTATAATAGGATGAAATCTCATTCCTGATGAGAAATCTGATTTCTTCTGCCAATTCTCTTGCTATAGAGTTTTGTTCAGGAAGTCTTTCCCTAATCCATTGTCTTCAAGAGTTTTACTTAACCTATTTTGTAGCAGGTTTAGTGTGTCTGTTTTAATACTTAGGTTTCTTATCCACTTTGATTTTAGTTTGGTACATGGTGAAAGAGATAGGTCTAACTTTAGTCTTTGGCAAGTTAAAGCCCAGTTTTTCCAGCACCATTTGTTAAAGAGGCTATCTTTCCTCGACTGAGGATTTTTTGCTCCTTTGTCAAAGATCAGCTGACTCTGTATCTGGAGCTGTTTCTAGATCTTCTTATCTACTCCACTGATCCTTAGGTTTGTTACTTTGCTGGTACTATACGGTTTTTATCACAATGGATCTATATTATAGTTTCAGTTTGGGGATCGTAATACCTTCCACCATGTCCTTGTTGCATAGAACTGCTTTTTTGCTATCCTATACCTTTTGTGGTTTCCGATGAATTTTTGCATTTTTTTTCTCTAGGTCTGTGAAATATGCTGTTGGGATTTCAATCAGGATTGTGTTGAATCTATATAGTAGTTGGGGGAGAGTAGAGCTATTTTGATGATATTGGTTCTTCCTACCCAGAAGCAAAGTATGTCTTTCCATTTTCTGATACCTTCTTCTATCTCCTTTTTCAGATTGCTGTAGTTTTAAGAATAAAAGTATTTTACCTTCAACATAAACACTTTGAGTGGATCAAACTCAAACTATTACAGCTGTCTAACTAGAAATAATCCACACATACAAGAGGTTATCAAAATAAATTATGAATGTTTAATTTTAAAGGAATTTATTACAGCAAGTTAATTCAATAATGCTCCTCAAAATATTGCTCTCACTTCAATCACAGTTATGCCACCACCCTTGCCACTTTCTGAAGCTTCTGGACATTTTCATTTGTGAGTGTCTTTGCAAGCTGTGATTAAAAAATAAAATGCCATGAAGAACACTGCCAAGTGCCATCAATGGAAAGTCAGGCTGGTAAAAACGTCATAGTGTATCCTCTCTCCCCTTTTCACCGCATCTGGCACCATGTTGCTTGTGACTCTTTTCAAAGTCAAGATGACAATGAAGTTGAAGCATTTTGAATCAATTCAAGGCATCCAGGCACCATGACAGTGTGATTGACAATGCTCACGAAGGAAGAAGGCTTTGAGAACTGCTTCAGAAAGTGGCAAGGATGAGGTAAATGTGTTCAAAGTGAAGCACATTACTTGGAGAAGTTTTAAGTGACGTGGATTTTACTGTAACACATGGAAAAACTTAAATACACATAATATTTTTCAATCACACATAGTATTTTGATCCCTAAACACAAAACTCAGGTCACCTCCATAGCACAGATTAGAGCCCCACCCCCAAACACAATGACCCTTTTCAGTGGTTCTTCAGTGCTTTAAGATGGACTATATGGCCAAAGAGAAAATGAGTTTAGAAATCTCAGTCATGGAAAGATGATAGAAAGGGTCATGGATGAAATAGAGGTGGTTAATACAGTGATTTAAAAATATTATGTACCAATAAAGATAAAAAATTAAAAAAATTATAATTAATACTTTAAATTTTTTGTAGTGTTTATTAGTACTGTTTGGGACAGAAGAGATATTTTGTGAGCTTTAGGCAAAAAAAAGTAAAACTAATAAATGTCAGGATGAAAGCAGGTATCTTTTGATAACTAAATACACAATACTGACAATAAATAAAATGTTAGGAATATAAAAAACAGAAGCTTGCCGGAAATTACAATATAAGGGTTCACATACAGAAGAGAGTTTTAGTAACTGGAGAACACTGGGAAGGGAGGGAGATAAAAGGGCTTTTTTAATTGCAGGCTTGGAGGACAGGAGGAAAGATGTGGCACATACCTACATGTCACTTATTGATGGGACATTAAAATGGCCACTAGAAAGTGGTGCTTATGAAGTAAGCTAAAACAAGAGGAGGGTTTTTAAGAGCCAGACTACCTGGCTCTGTGTTTTTCTATATGTGCAGTACTGAGACACTTCATGTTTTATGTCTTAGCTTATTTCTTTGCAAAATATAACTAGTAGTAATATTTGCCTTGTGCATTGATTAGTTTGAAGACAACTCTTAGAAAAGTGCCTGGCATAGGAGCTCTATAAAAGTTTAGTCATTATTATTATTGCATAAAAATTCTAAGTATGAAGCAGTTGATGAAGTATAATAAGGCATTTGAGCAGAGAACAATTTAGAAATAGTTATTGTGATATGATAGATCTCAGAGAGATAAGAGAAACATAGCTCCTGTGAAATTCTATGGCCACAAATCTCTAGAATGTTGTGTCAATGCTTAGCTGTCCAAGTGTGGGCTTGGAGGAGACATTAGAATGGAATTCACCCAAGTCGTGGTTGATTGTGTGTAGTGTTTAGGTGGTCCTTCAAGAGGCCCTAGTGAGGAGGCCATTTGGATTGATAAGTAGTGTGAATGAAAGATGATGAGGTTTAAGATGCATTGGATGGTAAGTGAAGGCACATGGGGTGGTTTTGGATAGGAAGAAAGTTGAAATACTAATGGACTAGAGGATGCACTGGAGCTCATAAATAAGAAGTTGATTGTAAAACAAAGTTGGAAAAGACACATCTCTGATCAGCAGAAGGATGCTGGTTTGGTGATGTGGTGGGAATAGGTACTTGAGGTGCTGCCAAGGTCCATGTGATTGAAGACAGGGACTGAAGAAGATATCTGGAAATGAAGAATTATCACAGTTAATATTTCCTAGGCAACTCCAATGAAGCAACATATAACATTTCTCTAGTCGTTTGAACAATTCAGGTCTAAATCTTAGATACAGAATGTGATTCTGTGACTTGGGTCAAGGATCTTTTCCACTCTAAGCAATTATGTCTAAGGCTTATGTTACATACATATTACTAAACATGTCTTCTAAAGGTCCATTCTCAGAGAGAGGGGGTCAGGCTACATATTAGCATTGTCTATGGAGGTTTCTGTTAGCAACATCTAGGGAACTGAGAGGCTGATTTTGGATGAGGCACTCAATTTAGTTCAGGATCACAGCAAATTTTAAAGAGAGAAATAGCATGAATGCCACATGTCACTATCTGATTAGCAAGGGCAGTGATACAAAGGTTGCTGTAGCATGCATGCGGTTATTCATTCAAATACTCACTTTTAATCAGTAAGTACTGATTTAGTACCAAGCAAGCGATGTGCTGTGATGGGCCTCAAGGACAGAAGGTCAGTATTGCAATCTGGTGAAACCCAGAGGTGGGTTCAGTAATCTCTGTTCTACCACTGAGTATTTATATTGCTTATATTATTTATATTGCTTCTCCTAGAGACTACTTTCAACTTTGAAAAACTAACAAAACATTTCAACTCTCTGTTCATAAATTAAATATATTAGATATTTGCCCTGGAAGTAGTTATACAAAGAATTTCCAAAATGGCAACATTTTAGAACTAAATCAAATGGTCACATTGCTCAAGGGTGACAGTCCTGAAAATGAAAAGTGAAAAGTTATTGTAGCTCTAGGGAGAGCAGATCTTTGGGGCACGGAGGTGAGAGCATGGGCAGGGGATTTAGCTCAGTGGTGCTATGCCCAACTCCAAAGTACAAGATTCTGAGTTCTACTGGAAAAATAATAGGTAGGAGTGATTTGGGGAAGGAGGAACATGAGGAAGCGTCCAGAGGATGTGAAGCATGAGTTGAATTCTGAAGAATGTGATGAAGTAATTCTCAGAGATAGAGAGAAAATGCCTTTAGAGGTACAGAAATATGAGGCCATATACTTCATCAATCCAGCACTAAGGAGTGAGACATGGCTGACCCATAAGTGTTTTTGGTGGAAGTTCAGGTGGAGGGACTGGTGGTTATAGATTGTGGATATTCCTATGGTTAAAACTGCTGGGCAGTGTTGTGAAAGTGTGGTGTTATGTGAGGGCTTTGGGATAGGAAAATGAAATGAAAGAGTAGTCCAACATATTCCATGGACAGGATGAGGTAGACCTGCAGAAGGTGAGTAGAACATGATTTTACATTCCTGGTACACAAGATTCAAACAGACTTGAAGTCGAAGTTCTTGCTGCTAAACCTGGAATGTTAGACTTGTGAGAGCTCCATCCTTAGATAGAAGACATTCATTTCATGTGGCTGAGCATAAGATACACCAGAGGGGGCTAATTAGCCCTACAATCCTAACACTAGTGACAAAATAAGGCACAAAGAAATTCCAGGCATAGTAGATTCTACTCAAGCTAGAAAATAGGTGAACCTTGTTGTAAGTAATAAATGTGATGGACAAAGACATATGCAAATGCAATTCAGTAGGATGTACTCTATAAAAACTATTTTTATTTTTATTATTTTTTAAATCTTTCTTGGTACATTACATATACGCATCATGATTGTATTCCATAATGGGGATTTGTACCAGTATAAGACACAACTTAATTCTCATTTTTTCCTATAGCCCTACCCAACCTACCGCCACCCCATATACATAAAATTTGTTTCCTTACATTTTTAATGAGGCCTATTGAATGCCTCCACCAATATTTTTCTTAACAGAAACATTTCACATATAAGTGAGATCATTATGAAATGTACCATATTGTTATCAATGTATTCAATTGTTATCATTTAAAACTAAAGTTTACCTATAAAAAGAAACATCCAATTTCTTCATTTATTTTCTTTCCTCAAGGAAAGGTCTTCTAGCTACAAAGACTATAGACATGGTAAATTGGATTGTATCTGCAAAGTGTGGAGAATGATACGCTAGTGATTTTCTTTCTCCCTTTTTCCATGGTCTTGTATTTCTCCTTTCCTCTGAAATTTGGTCTTTACTCAGAATCAAGTCTTTTCTTTTATGTTCTTTACCTGATTGTACTCAGCTAGGTCCCATACTACATAAAACTTTAAAGAGAAGAAAATTCTATTTTCTGATTGTTTGAGGGCACTTAGAACTTAATCTTAAAAGTGCTGATTACTCTTTCTTTGATTTCTCTCTGGGGCCTTAAAATGTCCTAAATATAGAGAGATGTTTGGGGCTATTTCTTGGAGCTTTTGAAACTGCACGAGAATTTGAAAGCGATGATTAGTAATCTTTAAACTATTCCTCTCCTAATGCCTACATTCTTATTTACAAAGTCCAGTTTAGTTTTGCCCCCAAAGCATTTATGAGTTGAAAGAAATCTTTTCTTATGCCAAAATTTCTTATGCCAAAAACAAGTATTCCAGCATATTCCTTTTCTTCTTTTATCTTTTTCTTTCATTTTTGCTTTTTGCTGCCCCGTCAAATCTTTCTCTCCTCCTTTTTCCTCCTTGATGGCTTCTAGCTCCTCTCAAGCTACATCTGGAACAAGATTATTTTATCAAGTGATCTCCTTTTATGAAGTTTTCTTGTCAGTGGCTTTGGTGGAAGTCAGGCGTGGACAGCTGTGATTTACAGCCACTCAGAACTAAGTGATTTTAATATATTCACACATCTTGAAGAGCAAGATGAATGGAAAACACGAATGGGAATGGTTGGGTCACTCACTACATGTGGCCGCACTGGGCAGTTTTCCATCCAGGTAAATGCAGGGAGCTGCTTGGCCAGAGGAACAGCTCTGGGATTCATGCTGGATGTCACAGTCTCTGCCGCTCTGTTTGCACACTGTGTAAAATGCTTCTCTTGTGCACAGAGGATTGGCTCATCATTCTTCACATGAGCTTTCAGGATAAAACTCAGTGAAAAGAAATGTTAAGTGCTTGAGTAATGAGAAGACTCTCACTTCACATTGTAGGAAGTAGTAGATAGCAAAGCAGGGAATCAAACATGAAATGATGGATTTAGACAGAAAAACATTCACCCTCATGCTAGAATATTTGATTTATGTCTTCCAAGAAGCTTATCCACTGAACTGAAATGAGCCTTAATCCTTCTGAAATTAAACAGACTAGGTCACAGGGAGACTGCTTAAGGTCCTGTGTGGAATCCGAGGTAACTTCAGTACACCGTTTCCCATGTTGGTGATATTTGGCTCTCTGAGGAAAATTCTGCATCTGGCTCCGATAAGACTATCTTCTTTTCTCTTCAGGTTATGGGCTACACTGGATGATGTCAGCTCCTTCCATGTACTGTGTTTGGAGTTGAACTTGACCTATTTTTGTGATTGTTCCAGGAGTGCTGTTTTCTCTTCTGGAACACCTGCCTCAGAATTCTTAGATAAGCCCCTGGAGTCATTAGTCCAGGCCTCAACTGTATCAGCCACCAAGGATGCTATGGAGTGCAAATTTCTGAGTCTTGCTTCATATCCATGAGTTAGAATTATTTGGAGAAGATAGACCAGGGGATTTTATATACACTGACTTCTTAAGCCACTCCTAACGAAACGAGGGAGAAAAGTGTAATCTACAAAGGAGGAAGGGGGTAGGAGGAGACAGCATTAAAAATAATTAAAATGTGAATATTATCATGTTATAAAGAAGGATAAACTGGAATCATTTGTAGGATAATCTGTGCACCTCAAGGCCATAGTGTTAAGTGAAAAAAATCAGGTGCACAAACCTCAATACTACATCATTTCTCTTATGCAAAAAACTCAAACTACAAATAAAAAAACAGATAATAATAAGAAAAGAGATAGATCTTTCTCAAAGGTGATATGAAGGAGGTGAGGGGAAGGAGATGATAAAATAATAATGCTGATATACTGTGCCAATTCCCCACAAGGAATGTAAACTTTATGTTCTGTAGATATGTACTAAAATAAAAAAAATTTTAAAGATGTGCTATGTGCCTACATCAACTTACTACAATAAATGTAGTCATATGTATAGCAAGCAAACACTAATAAAAAACCATAATGATCACCTCTATTCTTATCAGCTTTCTATATGCTTTTTGTGTAGTAGCTTCTTTAATCCTTATATCATGAAAAAATGAACCATTACTATTAGTTCAGAAATGAAAATGTGGTGAAATAAATAGGTCACAGATAGGTAAATATCACATCTTTTCTCTGGTATGAGAAAATAAAGATGTAAATGAGTCCTAGAATTATATGTTATATATTGTGAAACAGAAAATACTCAAAGTAAAATAGAGTGAAAAGGGGGAAAATAATGAGATTATAACAAAAAAGAAAGGAAACAAATTTTATGTATATAGGGGGTTGGTAGGGTGGGTAGGGCTATGGGAAAAAATGAGAATTAAGTTGTGTCTTATACTGGTACAAATCCCCACTATGGAGTGCAATCATGATGCGTATATATAATGTACCAATAAAGATTTCAAATTAAAAAAAAAGAAATGAAAATGTTTAAATCACTTTCCCAAAATACTGAAGCTGGGAAGCACATTAGATATGAAATCAAAGTTCTCCAGTGTAGCTTCAACATCTGTTCTCTTCCCTATGGCATGTGGATCTCTTCAAACTTCAGGGGCGCTGTATCCCTGAGACATTCCCAGGATGAACCACCATCTGGCTCTCGGCAATGAAGACAAACCCAGGGCATCATCTATTCCAAAGTCTCAGCATTTCATTTAGAGGCTTTATGTGGTGTCTCCTGTAGCTCTGAGATAGTTCAAACAAAACAAATTCAGGATGATTCTACAAGAGCGATTCACACATACATTTCTCTGCCAAACCATCCGTGTGATTGCTTAGTGCCAGTACAGCAAATAGCGCAACACTACATTGACCTATTGACTCTCAATATGTTTCAGTTCATGATATTTGATTCTTTAGCTTCAGGTCTCAGATGGCTAAACCTTGTGATGGCCAGTGATGCTTTCTTGGTTCTGTTTGGTTTACAGACTCAGGCACTGTCTTCTGACAAGATACATTTCATTCAGACAGTGCAATCACACATCAGTTATGGTTGACTAAATGTGACATTTGAGTGCTGGCTTTTAAGCACTAAATATCAGCCTCTTGATCAGCACACAATTCCATTTTATGAAAATATCTAGAAACCTACACTTGAATGAATGATACTGTCTTGGGTGTATAATGTAAACCACTGTCACAATGAAATTTTATTGGCAAGAACGGAGGAATATTAAAGGGACACTTACATTAGGCTACTGAATCGTACACTACACTGAATGCATTCACTAAGCCTTTCTCCCCACTTTGAGTCTTTTTTCCTCTTTTAATTGCATGCAATTAATTATACAACTATGCAATAATGTATACATATTCATATACTGAAATAGTTATGATATAGTAAATATGCACATATGCTCACAAACATATATATACAGTATTTAGCAAGACTGAAGAGTTTTATCAAATATATGATAGGTTATGATTCAGTATACCTGGAATAACATTTAATGTGCTCATAAAAAACTTCATACATTTTTCTTTTGACTTGGGAGTAAGAATTTTGGGAAATCAATGATTCAACTATTTTTCAACTGAAGCATTTGATATATATATAACATTTAAGCAAAAAGTCCTTGTTCTGGCTTGCAGTAACATTCAGCTAGAACATGTTATGTTAGTTTGACATTATGTTTGGGTTGGGAAAGTATTGTCATAAAGGATGCTGATGGCATGAGGTTGTTGAATAACAAGCAGGAACTACTGGTCCTGCAGAAAACTATGTCTCTGAGGTACGACATGCTTGGCAGCCTGTCATCAAAAAGGTGACTTTAAAAGAATATCATTATTTATAGCTGGATGTGCTGAGTAATCACATCTGACTTTATTATCCCTTTAGAGTTAAAGCTATATTTTGTGTTTGCCCATCACTCATGCCCTGAACCATGTGCCTCTAATGGAGCTGACTTGTCTGGACCCTAAATGAGGATCATCACCTGTGCTGTGGGTTGGAGGTAGGATGTGCTCTCTGAGATCATCACGGCAAGGGCAGGATGGTTCAGAGAGTGCAAGTGTTAGGGTTCTCTCTCTCTGTCTGTCCACCATGTGTGGGAGGGAGAGAGAGAGAGAGAGAGAGACAGACAGACAAGTATGTTAGAACCTAGAGACAAAAATTCACCTTTTCAGGTTTGGATCTCCTAACAACACCCTTGGCTACAAACTCATCAGTGGATTAACTTGTTGAGGAGAGTAGCACACTCAGTACCCAGGTCTTTATATTTTAGCTACAACAATGACTCTCACAAGGGTATTGTGAGGTGAATATACCCTGCAAGTGCTTAGCATGTCTGTCATATAGTTTGTAGTGAAAAGTCAAATTGCTCTGCACCTTTGGGTCTGATTTGACTGAAAAACATCACAAACATGTACACATACACACATGCACACACACGCACACACACACACACACACACACACACACACACCAGGCCCGTGAGGGCATGGGCCTTTTCATGGTAGTGTAAGTTTCTTTGACAAAGACTATATTCTCTGTACAGTACACTCTCCTGTGGAAGTGGAGTATGGGTGGCAGTGGGCAGCATCACCCTCTTAACTCTAGAACTGTATCCCTGATCCCAGCATCACACACCCTAGATCCAGCCACCTCTGCAAAAGCTCCACCTATGAGGCTTTCTACAACATCTAGGATAAGCCAGAACAGATGGTAATACTTTAATGCACAAATGTAATAGTGATGGTTTAGACAAATTTGTAAAGAATAAATATTTAATTTTTGTTTTGGAATAAAATGTTTTACTTCTTATATAGGAAAAATATGATTTAGGAAAAAGATACAAATCATTTTTTAAAAAAATTTAAGTAATTGTCACAAATAGTATTCTGTACAGGAAATAGTTGGCTGTATGAACTTCTTACTCTACACGGATGAGTCCTCTCCTTAGGAGGCTGGGTGGGGATCGCCTGGCCTCTGCATAGTACAAAGCTGTGCACTGAAGATGCACTGAAAAGCCAGTTCCTTCTCCCCGGGTTTCTATTTCCCACTCACCCTTTCCCTCTACTTGTTCTCTACTTCTCTGTCTCAGAAATCTTTCATTTACCACTACACAAAATCAAATTTACATTTTGTAGTAAGCAGATCATGCTGTTTTTAGCTAATTTTAATGATACAATTGCACTGCCTTTCATAAAATATCACAAGGAATGTATTAAAATATTTTATCACTGCTCTGAAATTATTAATATGTTATAGAAACTATGTCTTTCGCAGGTCTTTCTTCACTGAATGCAGTGAAGTTTCATCACCCGTCCCCATTTTATTTGAGGAAATAAATATACACAATTTGAAAACTTAGTGGGCAAAATATGATCTAATGATGTGAAGGAAAATTTAGTTTGGTTTTAGTTTAATATAACAGATGGAACAATCAATAGAGAAACCTGTGCCAAAAGAAATGGTGACCTAGAACCTGGGATCATCTGGGTGGATCTTTTCATGAATAAGTGATACATAAGCTGAAAAATGAGATCAATAGATGTTAGTGAGTGGGGAAAAATCTGAGGCTGGAGCTGAGGTCAAAGATAGTCTCGCTTTATAGAAATGAAAGTATAGTAAGGCTAGCCTGTGTTTTAAGGGAGAAATGATTGTGAAGGGCCTATGAGACACCGATAAGCTATATTCCATGAGAAAAATAATGAAGTATTGGAAGCCTTGATTTGTGGAGAACTGTATGATCAAATGTCTTGTTCACAAATGATACTGGGAAGAGGGATAGAGAAGACTACAAATACGACTATCAGTCAGAAGAGCGTGTCATGAATCAAGGTGAGAGGAGATGGTGGTTTAAGTGGATCAATACTGTATTAATGGTGAAAACAAATGGAAAACTTAAGAGAGTTTTTGAAGTGGAAATACAAGACTGGAGTCCTCCCATGAGGGACAGTAAAGTCTGGTCATTCCCTGTGTTCACAGTGGGAACAGAATCCTTGGGATGAAAGCTCACCTCCACCTATTCCACCTGTATGACTTTGGAAGAATCATTAAACTGGGACATGTACATATTTCTTCATTTATAAAATGCCTTAAGGCCAGAGTCCTAAACTGGCACATATAAAGCACTTTAGAGTAGCACCTAATTATAGCAGCTCTTACTACATTTTAGCTCTCACTTTGTGCATTAGAGCTGAGCCCTCTGAGTAGATCCATTCATTCATCTGAACTATTCTGAGCCCGCTTTCTCCTAGTGGGTTTGTTCATTGTTTGGGTTTCAGTTTTCTTATCTGAAAACTTTTACCTTAGAGAAGTTCCCTGAGTTACTGCTGCCCGAAATTGGTCATACTAATGTTCATTAGCACTGGGACTATCATGCTTATTAAGCTGCAGTTAAGGGAAAAGCGACTCCTTCACTAACCGGACCTCAGTGTGTCATTTGTCAATCCTTTGCGATAGCAGGAGGCAGGGAACGGGAATGTAATTGATTCCACCATTCTGAGTGACTCCCTATTAAACTGCAGAGCCAGTGAATTTACTCCAGAGCATTTAATGAGTTAGCAGACATGTGCCACAAGGATAACAAAGTTTACCTGGGCTAACCTAAGTTTACTTTCCTCGATGCTATTAAGATGCTTTCAGTGAAGCAGGACAAGTGGAGGGTGGCATGTGAGCCAGGGAAGGAGTCCTTTCATCAGCCTCTGAGTCTCGCTGGAGGACTCCAGGCATTTCTTTCCTGCTCAGAAAGACAGACTGGGGGAACTTTCCAGAGTTAAAGGGCTACGGATGGATTTCCTGCTGAGTTGAATAATGCCAGCCACAGCTGCTTGCCCTCCAGAGACTGGAAAAAGAAGGTGGTTTAAATGTAAAACATCTACAAGAGTACAAGTTGTCATTTGCTGAGCATCCACTCTGTGCCATATTTTGATGCTTTCCATTTTTTAATAGATTTTGTTTCAAAACTGCACATTAAACTATCAGACACAATTTTCAGAGGAGTAAACTAAGTTTCTAAGAGTGTATGAGACTTCCCAAGCCCACATAAAGACTTCGAAGGAGCCATGATTCCCAGTCAGGATAATTCGCCTTCATTGCACTATCTTTCCATGACTATGCTCTTTGTTTAAATAATCAATTATTTAATTGATTAAATTATTTCACTGATAATGAGAAAAACCAATGCTTACTTGAAGGCAAGATACAGAGGATATTTTTGAAAAGCATATTGACAGTCATTTAAATAGTTTGATTTAACTACAGATGATATTTGAAGGCATTTCTTTCTGGATCACATTTTCTCTTTCTGACATTTACCTCCCACATATTTACTTTTTTAACAGAATTGTTTATGGAAGAGAAAATTAGTAATGAGGTGAGAGTGAAGTGGAAAATACATGCGTATGCAAACTGTTTTACTTACTGCTTTAGAAACACAAAACAAAAATGTAGTTCAGTGTTCTCTGTACATGTAACTTGAAGTAATTAATCTGTCAAAGTCAAAAGAAGATTATCTGTTGAAATATAGAACATCGACACAGTTCATGTGTATATGGAAGAAGTGCAGTGAGGAAATATTAGCTAGAAAAGGGGGTGATAATAGGTTCTAAGGGAAAATCACAGCAACTCGGTAAAGAGTGAGGATGATCTCTGCTAAAGAAAATTGTTTCCTTGATCTCGACAAAGTTGTAATCATATTGTATTTACAAATTTTTTCTTTTCAATAGACTTTATAGCACAATCATTTTCTAGGTCTACATAAACATTTTGTGAACTTAAATTTTAAAGAATGCATAATAGCTCATGAAAATCTGTAATAAATAATCTTGGAACAAAACTGGATATAGAAAAATAAAATTGGTCCTGAATATTTAGTAGTATCTGCTGATACACAGCCTTAGATTGCCTTGAGATATTCCTTATTATAAACAACGTGCACAGCCTGACTGTATCAGTTACAGTTCACTAGAGAAACAGAATTAGTGTACCCTAAATACAATAAATAAGGAATTTACACATAGTCAGGCTTAAAATGGCTGCTTCCTGAGTCAAGGATGGTAAAAACAAAATGGCTGCTTAAGGCTCATGAGCTATAAGATCCAGTTAAAGGGGAAGACAGAGTTCAGTGCAGAGGCTGGTGCAAGTCTGTATTGGGAAGGCGAAATGTCTGCATGAAAGGCTGAAGACTCTGTGTTGGCAGCCTGAAGAAACTGGAGATTAGTCTGCAATGATAAAAATTCCAGCTCTTCCACTTTCCCTTTTATTCCTACCAGGCTACAGGTGTCATCCATATCTTGGCTTGGTTATTCCTCCTTAATTTTCAACTTAAATATCAGTCATTCTTAGACACACGCAGAATTGTGCTCCACTAATTCTCTACATTTCTTAATCCATTCAAGTTGACACTGCAATTAATTAGTGTGTTTACATATTTTAAAAAAATTTGACCCTGAAACAGAGCTCCACTGATCACTAGCTGGGATAACTTGCCTGTTAGCTTTCTGTTACTGCAACAAAATACTTGAAATAGTAAAGTTATAAGGAAGAAAGGTTTATTTCCGCTCACTGTTCCAGATGTTCTGGTTCCTGAGTGCTTTTGGGTTCATGATGAGACAACATGTCATATGAGGGAGTATGCAGCAGACCAAAAAGCAGCTTGTCTGATTGATAGGGTTTGAAAAAGAGAAGAGTTAGGAGCCAGGTCCCAACATCTCCTTTAAGGGCCCTGCGCATACATATGCTTCAGCACTTGTTTTTTTTCCTTTGAATTTGTTGTTATTAGACTTAACATGCTCTTTCTGCAAATTAATTAAGAACACCCATGTTCTGCTTTATTTTTTCTATTTTCCTGTAGTTATAGTCTAAAATATTTTTTTTTCTTCAAGGCAAGAGATAAAAGCTCAAAGTGCATTAGATGACTGATATTTTTCATAGTAAAATGATACTCAGTAGTTACTTATTTCTATGTCAAAAAGTGGGAAACAGGAGAAACCAAAATACAAAACCAAGACCGGGTTAAGTTACTGATCAGGTGGAATGATAAAGCTGAGGTGTAGAGTGTGGAGGAAGCTATGTTTAACAGATGCTCACAGGAGAAAAGGGGGCAGCTGAGCTCAGGCCCAGGGCCAGGCTCGAGTTCGCCCACATTCCACCTTCAAGAGCGTGACCAAGGACATCACTGACCACCCTCGAAAGAACCATAAATCTAAGATTAAATTTAGACAGAGTCTAGCGAAGCAGCACACAAGATGAGTTAATATTGAGGAGAGAAACTGAACCTTTTACTGATGAATGTGAAATGATAAAATATAGCTGTTTTTCTTGATTAGGCTTAAGGGTCCTTTTCCTTTTATTATATCTGTATACTCCAGTGTTGATACAAGAGTGGCAGAACAGGCAGAAGATAGCAGTCGTAGCAGTAGAATGCTAAGGGGGCTTTAAGCAGAAATCTTTCTCTATTGAAATCAAAGCGATCATCCTTTTCCACAAAAATTTTGTGACTGTTTTTATCAGCCCACATTAAGAATCACAGCTAGGAATTAGTCCTCTAGTACAGGCTGTTGATAAGAAGGTAAAAACAGAATAGCCACTATGAGAAATAGGTGACTTCTCAAATAATTAACATGTTTATCATATGATGACCATCGGTTTCACTTCTGGTTCATACGGAAAAGCAAAAGGACAGGCAGATTTGTGAGCTCTGAGGGCCACAGCAACATTACTTCAAATAGCCAAAAATGGAAGCAGCTAAGTGTCTGTGAACAGGTGCATTGATCAGAGGTGACCGACACCTTACCACAACATATTATTCAGTCTGAAAAGACATTCTTATGCAAGGCACAACTTGGATGATGGATTTGCAAAAGAACAATCACAAAAGGACATATAGTGCATGATTTACTTATATAAGGTTCCTAAAATATTCCAAGTGGATAGTCAGAAATAAAAAAGGCATTAGTCAGAGATCGCGAAGGGTGAGAAATAGGAATTCATGTTTAAACAGATACAGAGTTTCAGTTTGAGAAGGGGGAAAGTTCTACAAATGAATCATGAAATAGTTATACATTGGTATAAAAGTACTTATTGTCACACAACTGTAGAAAATTAAAAATGCCTCAAATAGTATCTTTAAAGCTGTTTTTATTTTCACACAACAAAAGCGCAGATTATACATTATCCCAAACTTCGTCATATGAATGTGCAACTGATCTACTGAAACTAATTGCTTAATAAAGTAATACATTATTAAATTAATGATATAAATTTGACATCACTGGTTTTAGAGTTTATTTGGTACTTAATTTGGATGTTTGTTTAGGTTTAACACATTTAGAAAAGTTATTTAATGAGGACTCTTCTGACTAGTATAGATTCATGTTACAATACAATAGTGTAAGTAACAAATGTAAATTGGCATTTGTCCCTATATAAATTAATATTAAAAACTCAAGATTAGTTAAATTAGTATGACTACTGTCTATGTTTATTTTATATATATTGACACTTTGTTAACTACTTTCTGTTTCATTAATTTGTATGCAGTTCATCAGTTGTGATCTTTTGGGCCAGGTGATTATGTCATTTGTCTGTAAATTGTATTCAGATGTTTAGTTGAAATGCCTCACACTTGGGATACAATAGTTCTCTGATTATAATATGACTTCCTGAGAAGTTGCAACCTGTCCCTGAATCAGCCAAGTCCCCACTGATGCTGACCGAGGACTGGTGACCCTGGCGGTTCCTCATCAGACGCTGTCCCACCTATGGTGAAGCTGTGTTGAAAATATTTCCTGTGTAGTGGTTGTTACTGATTTGGTGACAGCAAATTGGTTGTTACAAAAGCCCCCTGCGGGTTGCAGCAGAAATCTTGATTGAGTAAAAGTATATTTGTCCCCTCCATTCTGTGCGTGCTTGTAAACTGGCCACAAAATTCCAAAAGGCAAACTGGTCCGAGTGTGTAGGCTCCTGTGAACACTAAAAACTTAGAAATACCCTGCTGCTAGCCAATCAGAAGAGGTGATTGAAGCAGTTATTTAGAAGTTGTCTTCTAGAAAGGTTAATAAAAATGTCATACTTTTCATTAGACTATTTTTACCAATAACACAGTAATCCCTACGGTCCAGAAATTACTCCAACATGTAATAAAAGAAGGTTAATCTAGACATTTATTTGGCACTGATTTTATATAAAAAATGTGCTCATGGCAATTTAAGTGCCTTCATTTAAGGCAATAGACATTATTGATGATTCAAATATATGTTCTCCTTTATTGTAGTAATTTCCCATTTTTTTCTGAGTTCGAGTCTGTCTATATTTTGGGGCAGTTCAGATTTTGGTATGTGATCAACAGCAGTAGTTGTAGCAATTGGTTGGAAATCAGATAGATATTGACCATCCTCTTTTCATAAATTAAGTACTAAAGCCAGGTTTCTCATAAATGTTTTCAGGAGATCATTTGAAAGTCAAATGTGCATTTTGTTGTAGTTAAATTTTTCAGTTATCCTTAACTATCCTTTGTGTTTTATTGTTTTAGCACAGTGCACATATTTTTAATATTAGGCTGCAGGTTGGTGATCACAACAAAAGAAATATGGCAGCTTTTCTTTAAAATATGAGTTGCTCTAAACACCTTCCTTCTCTCTATGTGCCTCAGACATTCAGACTTGGTGTCTGACACCATCTCTTAGCTGAAATCCTGGAAAACATCATCAAGCACATACTGCCTCATTATTGAGCAGAAAAATAGCACTTTTCTCCCTTTCAGAGCTTAATTCTCCTGCTGAGTTGCAATAGTTTATATACATTTAATTTTGCAATTCTAATGAAAATGGCTATTGATATTAATATTGAATGTTACCCACTGGCAAGGATGGAATAAAAAAAAGCAGGAAAACTGCATAAATTACACAGCACAAGTAAAAATGGGTCAATGCTTCATTACCTACCATGAATTTACCTTTATTAAACTGCAAAACCCCTACTGATATGGATGATCTATTTTCAATTAGTACATTCCCTTCCTCTCTCCTTTATTTTTCTTCTTCAGTTGCTCTTTCTTTTTTATTAGAGCAAATTTATCTTTTTTAAACTGCATTTTTGCCCTGACAGAGACCCCAGCACTCCGTAGTCACATGACATGTTACCTAAATTGGTATCAACAGCAGCTCCTTGCAGGCAGCAGCAGCCGAACATACAGTATGAAAAGAGTCGTCAGCCTAGCAGTTAGGCGATGCAAACTTCTGCCACCAGATATCGGCAAGACGTCAATAATGTCATTACTTTTCCTGAATGTGAATTATACAGAAACTTAAGTACCATGTTGTATCTCTCGTGTGAGAAGGACAAAATGCTGTACAAACAAGGTGCGTGATAAAGGGGGAAGAGCAAGGGACAACAGGTAGAGTGCTTGTGAATGGGAAAGAGGGTCTGTAAATGACAGCAGAGAGGGGAGGGAAGGACAATGGGTAGAATAAGAACATTCATGTCCAAGATCCTACCAATCTCCTTCCCCTACCAATCTCCTTCCTTCCTATCTCTGAACTGGCTGCCACCTTTCTCTGCTTCATGGCTACCAGGGTGTGGAAATCTCACTTCAAGTTGTAAGTCTTCTCAATCCCAGCTTGCCTTTTTAATTGAAATTGATGTGGAGACCAAAAGCTCTTATTCCAACACAGATTGCCTGTAAAGTGCCTTATCACCATAGATGAGACAGCTACATGTACCAAATAACAGTAGAAAATACTCAGTGAAATTTGAATTTCAGATAAGCAGTGAATATTGTTCGCATAACTTTTCAGTATATCATATGCAAAGTGTGAGACTATTGCTTGGGGGGATGGGCAAAATCGGTAGGAAGGACAAAATCGGTATTTGTATTGGTCGTCCAGCTTGTGTTGGAATACAAAACCTAATTAAAAGAGGAGGAGTTCATGTGGGCTGTGAGGTACAACTCGCTCCAACACAGAAGCATCGTAGCAGCAGGACACACAGAGAGAAGTGGCTCAATTTATGGCCTCTGGGAATAAGAACACAAACACCAGAGATACAGGAAATGGAGTAAACTAGAATGTAAGTGAAGAGAGTCCCCTTTTAAGTTTAGGTTACTCTTTCAAGTTAAAAGTAAAGTGTGTAAGAATGGGGCAGGCTTAAGTCCATCCTGTAGCCAGGAGGTAGAACTACAATGGACAGTCTGTTACTGTCTTCCTGCTGCTGTAACAGATTATTCCAAATTTAGTGGCTTAAACAAATAATCTATTTTACAGTTTTGGAGGTCATGAATCTAAAATAAATTTTACTGGGAGAAAGCTAGATGTTGGCATGGCGTAGCTCTCAGGTTGGGCGGGGAGCTATTTCCTTGCCTTTCACAACTTTTGGAGATGATGCGAGTTCCCTAATTTAGGAGTCCTTTTTGTATCTCTGAAGGGAACAGCGTAGCCTTACAAAATCTCTCTAACTCTGATCATCCTGACTCCTTTATTTTCTAAGAAGTCTGTTATTATATTGGTTGTGATCTGATAATCCAGTAGAAGATTCTTATTTCAAGAGTCTTAAATATACCTGCAAAGTGCTTTCCTCTTGCCAAATAAGAGAGCAAATTCATGAGTCCCAGAGATTAAGATGTGGGCATCTCTGGGTTGTTTTTCTTCCTATGGTGATCTGATTTATTTCTTAATAGTACCTCTTCTGAGAGGATCTTTCCTTGTTCTGGATGTAGCTGTTCTCATTCCTTTAGTATGAGCACTAAGAGATGTGTTTTTTCCACGAGTCACTTCTCGGATTGCAGTGAACATACCTTGAGCACCGACCCAAAGCTGTTGATTCTTTAGACTCTGGAGAGGAAGTTGAGCAAATCTCTCATTTCAGAAACCCTTAGATATGAACCTTCAGGATTATTTGATACCATAGTTTTTGGAACCTGTGTAGTTAGTAATTTTGTTGTGACAGAAAAGGATAAAACTGACATGCAGAAGGGAACAGGAGGGAGACATGGAGGTAATGGGTGCTTGAGTTTTCGTTTTTCTAGTTCTGAGGTCCACTCTGGCTTTTTTCTCCTTCTGGTTCAAGTCTTGGATTTTTCATGAGGTATTATTAGATTCTAGGCAATCAAATTTCTTCTTTTTTGTATGTAAAGAATACTTATTTTGGAGTTGGGGATTTAGTTCAGTGGTTCTGGCGCCTGTCTTGCAAACACAAGGGCAGGGTTCCATCCCCGGGAACCACATACAATAGATCAGTTCTGAGTTATTATCAGTGCACTTCATCATGTTAATGCAATTATTTATGTAACACATGCTTAGAAACAACATACTATGGGGTAAATGCTTTGGTGCAGGGATGACTGATTTCTAATTTCAGTTATGCAAACTCAATGATTTGGTAAAAGAAAAAAAAAGAACAACACATCAGGAAACAGGTTCTAGGAAAAACAAACACAAGGAAATGAGTTCTAGGCAGAAGCAGACACAGGCCTCTTTGGAAGTGTGAAAACACTGTATTTTATTTATTTATTTATTTATTTATGTGTTTGCAAGGTGGGTGTAGTGTTACGGAGCTAAATCCCTGGCCCTGTATAACTTTAGAAATGAAAGAAACTCAAAGTCTTTTGCTATTGAGGTGAGGCCCAAGGATACAACAGAAATCTGAAGTAGTATACAATGCCAGATTGTATCTTACCCTCCAGGTAAACCAATGTGGCGTGGCTACATGTGTGTTAGTCAAGAGGGATGCTTTCATACCTATAGAACCCAAAGTTTTCTTTGGTTTTTTGGATCCATTCTCCATTTTTACTTCATTTGCTGTTATTTTCCAGAGTGATTAATCTGGGAAGATGAAGTATAACAAGTCATGGCAAATTGTAAAATATTTTTAAATTACAAGTAAGGTGAAATCTACAGATTATAGTACTGTAGTGAGACATTGGGAAATTTATTATGTCATCTTATTTTTATTCAGCTCACTTTTAATATGAGATAGTTAGGACTATCTGCTGAAACTGAGGGACATTTGTAGCTCTATAGTGATCTATCTTTAATTTGAGGTATGTTTTCTAAGATATCATCTGCTTACAATTCAATTTTAAAATGATCCTTAAAAAAAAGGGTAACACTGAATAAATAGTAAATGCTCATCTCTTTTTTCTGTTCACTTCATGTTGGAAGACTAAGTATTTTAAACAAAATAAAATGTGTACTATAAGGGGGCCGGGGAGTTAGCTCAGTGGTTCCGGCGCCTGTCTTGCAAGCACAAGGGCCCGGGTTCGATTCCCTGGTAACCACATAACAATACTGGGTGTGGAGACCCACACCCAGCAGCAACCAGTACCACATACCACAGTGCCGGGCATGGTGGCTCACGCCTGTAATCCCAGCCCTCGGGAGGCAGAGGCAGGAGGATTGTGATGTGAGTTTGAGGTTGAGCTCAGGGCCAGCTTGAACCACAAAGCGAGACCCTGTCTCAAAAAACCTAAGGAAAAAAAAATGTGTACTATAAACCAACCCAATATTTCTCAAATTTATTTAACTAATGTGTCTTTTTCTTTTCTATTTTGAAGAACACTTGCCAACATGGCATGGAATTGGCTTTTAATGGGTGTCAATTTGAAATTCTCCAGTGAAGGGTAGGGAAAAAAAAGAGTTGAGAATAGACTTAAGTTGAACAGCTATCTGGTTCCAGTTCTCTGATTGGAACTGACAACACTATGAGGACAGAGGTGACTCTGTCTTCAGCAAATATACAATTTATCAAAAGAGCAACATCACAATTTACACACACAGAGAAATGCACACAGATATATTTCTCCATTATCAGAGATTGAACTCAGGACCTTACTCATTCAAGGCAAGCATGGCCCCACTGGGCTAAATCTCCAGACCACAAACATATATTTAAACCTGTAGTTATACTGAGTTTCAAATGCATTGAATTTTCTCTTTCTATGTATATGTGGAAACATATATGCATGAGAATCAATATATGTGTCCACTTCCGTAGAATTTCACTAAATTATTATTGTATTGTTGGGGTTGGGTATTATTGTTATATGTCTACACAGATTCCATGGGTCTTCTGGGACCCAGCAAAACAGTCAGACTTACAGGACTATCACAAACTAAGCTTAGAAGACTACATGAGATGGGGCAGAAAGTGCCAGGAAGCTGCTGCATACATTCTTCTGTGGAGGTCCATCCTGTGGTCCCACAGACAGCACAGGGATTAGAAAGTGAGATTCCCAACAGGAAGATGTGAATCAGACCTGACCTAGAAGCCTCATGCACCACAGGACTCAATAGTTCTTGAAACATCAACACATCATAGGTTCTAGGGGTCACAAATCAAATATGGTGGGTATAAGTAAGCATTTATAGAAGTAGAAGTACAGCTGTACACTCACACTCAGGTATTTGAAGCTCCTTCCCATCCAGGTCCAATTTACTGTGCAAGAATCATTTGGTTAGAGTTAATGAGTAGCTCAAAATGTTCATGTTGCAGGAAAAATGGGTTTTACAGATTATTTGTTTTCTGGTGCATGACGATCGAGTAGTAGCTGCCACAGGTCATGCCTCTGGAGGTTAAAAAACAGTGGTGAGTTATCAAGACCTGAATTCAGACCTGTGTAACCTGAAAGCTGATCTCCGTACACTGTTCTGATATCTTTCACTCCAGAAGCTTTTCTTGGATGAAGTGATGATGGGTGACAGTGGAATTAGAAAGATATGCATCATTCATGAAAATGACATGAGATAATTTCTCCTTTGCAACAGGAGAGAAGGAAGAGAACAGAGATTAATTTTTAGATAATTAAAAATTGACAATGTTATCTTCAAGACTGATGAGTTGTAGAGCGGCAGGCATCAAAATATTTTAGTCTCAGTTTTATTAACAGCAGAACAATCTCTCAATGGGATGCATTTATTTCTAGTTAATTTTCGTTAAAGTTCCCTCAACAGGGGAGCAAGGGCACTAACTTCTTCTGAAACTAAAAGATAGTCACCTCATTACATAACCAGTAATTGAACAGGATCAGTTTTAGTTTCACGCCTATGTAAATCAATGCGATGATTTCTCCACATTATCTATTTTATACACCTTTATGGAAAAAAAAATTGACAGTAGACTTTTTTTAAAAATTGAAATCTTTATTGGTACATTACATATACACATCATGATTGCATTCCACAATGGAAATTTGTACCAGTATAAGACACAATTTAATTTTCATTTTTTTCCAATAGCCCTACCCACCCTACCACCCCCCCCGATATGCATAAAATTTGTTTCCTTTCTTTTTTGTTATAGTCTCATTATTTTTCCCCCTTTAGTAGACATTCTTTACAACATCCAGTATGACTTTCAAGATCACTGGACAAAAGGAAATATTTAAAACACATCAGTTCATTTGGTTTAGAGCCAAGGAAAAGGAAGCAAATGTAAACAAAATCTTCTTTGTGAAAAAATAGTGATATTAGCTGTTTTCTGTTAGTAGTAGGGTAGAATCTATCCAGATTTAGGGAAGTAAGAATCTATTTTGTCAGATTTGATACTTTTCTAGGCATTGAGATGGAATGTACTACAGGGGTACTGTTACATCTGACTGTGGATTGCCCAAAGTGTTCTTGCTTTTTTCTGTATATTGTTATCTCAGTGGAGTTTCAACAGAGGAAATTAAATGTATGTAGTGCTTTAATGGAAACAGAGGTGTTTAAAAATGCTGAAATGGGTGTATTCAAACATGGCTTGGTTTAAAATGAAACTGCAGCAGTTTTCAAAATGAGATCCTTACTCTATTTAAATGCAAATAAACAATATCTATTTTTCTCCCTCTTTTCTGTCTGCTCCCCAGACATTCCAGTCTAGTTGTAAGAGCATTCTTAAAATACATTAGGCTCTGTCTTTCTTGAGATACGATTTTTTTGGTGTTAACATGTATTAATGAGTTACGAATAAGTAGCTCCATGCTTTTGTTATGTGTAGCAAGAAACTGCTAATGTAAGGTCAAAAGGCTGAGTTTTACAACATAGAAATACACTGAGGAAATTTCTAAAACAAATGTAAACTGGTGACTGAGACAAAAGTAAAGCTAGAATTTAAAATAGTGGCCTTGTCTGAGACTTGATGGACTCCATCTGCTGAATTAGTCTTTTAGGTAATTGTTTTCTTTATTTTACTATATTTCAACTCCCCTCATGTAACGTGGTGAAGTGAAACTTCCCCAGTGCTGATTGTGCAATAGCTGATTGTGCTAGGCAGCCAAATTTAATCTCCTCTCCTGCAATAATATTTTTAAATTCAAGTTGTTTTATTTGTATCTAGATGGCTCAGTTTACTTCCTTGCGGGTGCTTCATTCTTGTTCCTAGCCATTCTGAAGGACTGAACTACGTGTTCGAAAACGCAGTCGAGGCTGAGTAACCTTTCCGAGGCTTGCTTTCCCTGCATCGCTCCTGCTGCTCCGAGACCGGAGCAGATGCCTGGATCCTACCCTATCTGCCAGTCCTGACTCTGACAGATTTGTTGGGAAACCCCCTCCCGGAGGCCTTAGCCTTCTCACATTACTCTTTCTGTGCTGACAACTTGGCTAACGGTCTTTAACATCGAATCAGTGGAATTGATTCAATAAATGATCCTGTTGTATGCAAAAAGTTGGGTGAACTTTCAAAAATATCATTCCGGAACGTGTCACGAGTGTGTCGAGAAGAAGCTCTAAGCGAATGACTCCAGAGCATGGTATGAAGACTTCTTGTCCTTCTTCGTTGGTGCCCGTGGCCCCCTAAGCAAGACTTCCTGGAGCCTCTTCATTCCTCTTTCTTCACTGCTTTCTTTTCCCTGTGTCTTCCTTTGGAGTCCAGATGGCATTCTTTAAGGGATAGGCCAGTTTCTCCTGTTTCTCTGTGCTCTTAAAGCATAAAGAGCAACAGATCCTTTTTGGATTGATGGGAAAATTAGATCCTGTGAGTATGATGGGAAATTTTGATCCTTTAGATTTTTTCCCCCCAGAGGAAAATAATGACAAAACCAAGAATTTTTATCTTATTACTTCTGATTGCCTCTCAGCCATTTTTTCATTATAAAGAAACATGAGTCTCTTTTTGCACCTCTGAATTAATCCTCATTCTTGTTTTCCTGTCTGTGGGTTTAGAAATCAAAGGGAGCAGGGGTGAGCGTTTGTCTCCATGTTTGGATCATAACTGAGAGGATAACATGGCCACAGGTGATTGGCTGGAATTACCTGAAGCTTCTTCACAAGGCAGTGTGGATGATCCACCTGGTGACTGGGTCATTTTCACAGAATGAAGAAGCAACACAGTTATACAAGGAGCTCAGGGAACCAAGAGTGACCATTGTCAAAAACAATAACAACAAAAAACTAATTAAAATAACAACAAGGGGATAGAATATCTTCATGATTGTATATGAACTATCCTTAGAAGTCACCCTATTGCTTCTGCTTTATTTTCTTGCTTGGAGGCATCGAAACCCCACCCAGGGTGAGGGGAAGGAACGTAAATGGTGTCTCTTGATAGCGAGAGTGTTAAAGAATTCATGTTCCTGTTTTAAAACTATGACCTTTTTTTTTTTTTTAGGTTTTTTGAGACAGGGTCTCACTTTGGAATTCAGGCTGGCCCTGAGCTCAGCCTCAAATTCACATCACAGCAATCCTCCTGCCTCTGACTCCCGAGTGCTGGGATTACAGGCGTGAGCCACCACGCCCGGCACTGTGGTATGTGGTACTGGTTGCTGCTGGGCGTGAGTCTCCACACCCAGTATTGTATGTGTTTACTGGGGATCGAACCCGGGTCCTTGCGCTTGTAAGACAGGTGCTGGAACCATTGAGCTAAATCCCCAGCCCCAACTATGACCTATTTTTAAAGGTATCTTTATTTCTTATGACTAACTCTTTTTTCAGGCCGAGTTCTTTCTAGCAATGAGATAAGGTATGCATATAAATCCCTCTGTAAAATTATTTTCAGAACCATTTATTTCTTGAACTTTAATCTGATTTTCTTTCTTTTTCTTAGGAAAAAAAAAACTGTATTTAATCCCTATTTATGTTTTGCCGAGTACAGATGTGCTAATTTATACAATGAAAGTTCTGCTGTTGCAACATGTGCATTGCTCTAGTTTTTAACTTCAGAGAAACAATTTCATTTTTTAAAAAAACTTGCCATGTCTGATGGCTCATCCCTATAATCCTAGCATGTGGGAGACAAAGGCAAGAGGATTGTGAGTTCAAGATTCACTGGGGCTACATACTAACATCAAGGCCAGCCTGAACTACAAAGTGAGACTTTGTCTCATAAAACTAAAAACAACAACAACAAAAACAAACAAAAAACCCCTCAAAATAAAACAACAACAAAAACAAAACTAACCTTTTCTTCCTCTCAAATTATGATATCTCCATTCTTTAGAGATTCCCTAACAAACATCTCATCTGTGTGTTTCTGTTCAGCCAAAAGTACCTTTCCAAAATGTCCTCTACCCAAGACAGCACAACTTCTGAAGTTTTGTAAACTGAAACAAAATCTCTGGGGGAGGTATTCTACCCTCAGGTTCTTGAATATCACTATATTCCGGCCCTACATCAGGAGTATCAGACTCAATTTCAGGTAGAGATTTTTGAAGGGTTGTATGTCTGTCATTCTCAGTATCAAACAGAGTTTCCGAATCCTGTCCAGGTGTATCTAGAACTCTTAATTTAGAAGACTCACTTATGTATCTAAGAGAAGAAGCATGTGGTAGGGCAGAAGAACATTCAGGTTTAGGATCAAAATCCAGTTTGGTTACTGTAGAATGACAGCTGATGGGGTATGAGCTCAGGGATGTGAATATCCACCTCTGGCACTGGAGTGGGCACAGGAAGTTGAGGGCTGAAGGTTCTAAAATGATTTATTGCAGGAAAAGCTCTTTTTCTCATGAGCTATTCCCCAGCAGCAATATTCATTCATTTGAGGAGCTCTGAAAAATGTTTTGTCTTGATGTTTGGAAAAGTTTTTCATTTGTCTTTGGAGTTTTGATCTTTTTTCAGTAATTGGATTAAAAATGTAACTTGTGCAAATAAAGTACCTTGAGGTTTCAAATAGAGACTCATGCCTTGCCATTGGTTGTCTAAAACATTTTCTAACTTCAGACATTTTGCAGTACACAGAGGTCACCAATCACCCCAATAAAGTGAAATTTCTAGTTCATGTGACCTGTCTAGTTCCACGGTAACCTTCTGGTTCTGTGACTAGGTGGAAGTAGCTTTCTAGCTAGTGTGATCAACGACAGTATGATCTAGCTTCAAAACAGCACACACATCACTGGGCAAGTCAGAGATTTTTAGAAGATTTAAATTCCTTCTGCTTCTACTAGTCTGCTCATGAAAGATGATCTGGTTTCACTTGGGCTCCAGGCAAATTCTCTAGGATCACTTGGCACTCCCCAAATGAACTTTCAAAGGACGTGTGAAGACTGCTGGCTTGGATAGGGTACTGCACTTTTTTTTGTGTGGATGTCACATTTTGATGTGGACTTCATGTTGGTGATGTCATGAGTGAAAGGTCCTGAACAATAGTACTGCTTTGGGGATGATACTTGGGTAGCTCATTTACTCTGTTGCTCGAATGAATACTTTAGAAGATCAAACTTTTGACTTGCTTCATTAAATTTTGCTTGAGCTTCTGAGAATGCTTCTCTGTCTATTACTTTTCCTGAGCTAGGTAATTTCATCGCATTCTTTGGACCTTCTGCTACTGCAAACCCTATCCTGCAATGGTAACTTAACGCCTCCATTGGAAGTTCAACAGTGTTTATCACAAGTTTTGCACAATCAAAAGCCAATTTGTGGTCTGGTCTGCCTGGAGAATCTGCCATCCTATGACTTCTCTTTTTGTCTGCTGTCTTCAAGCAACTGCTAAGCAGTACCATGGACGTTCTCATCCTTTGAAGAACCATCTGTACACGTCTGCATCATGCTTTTTGCCCCTTGTTTTACTTTAAACTCTGTCACTGTTTTTGTAAGGCCATCAATCTATTGTTGGCAGTAGAGCAAGGCAGGTTACTGTTTGGAATATGTGGAGACCTTGGACAGTCTATAACATCTTCTGAATCTGATGCAAAACATGTGCATGCAATTCCTGTAGTTGGTGATGTAATCCTTCTAGCTTATTTGATTTGTTTCCCAAACTTTTTTTCTCATCTGTTGTGACTTTCCTTAGATTCTTCAGCTCCTTCATTGATTTTCAGTTCTTTCCTTATTTCTCTCTTGATTTGATCCTTAATATCACTCAATTTCTGTTTTACCACTGTATCTGAAAAGCCTAATTTATGAGCAGCACTCAGATTCTCAGAAAGTGGAAGAGTTCGGGAATCCAGCTGTAGCTCCGGGTCAGTCACCACTGCACTCTGCTGGACTTTGAGCAGCAGAGGGAGAAGGCAAGGTGGCTAGGGACCTCTGGAATTGGAGATGAGAAGCCAAGAGAGAAAGAAATCAACTGTGGGTGCAGGAAGTGCAGTCCCCGCTGGAGGACAGCTTACTCAGGCCACCTGCATTGGACTCTGCCAGCTGTGCGCTCCCTCTAGACAATGCAAGGAGCCTCCTCGGCCTCTCCTTGGGTCCCCATCTGATTTTCTGTGGGCTGATTTTAAGTGTTTTGACTATATCTCCACCTAAGGAGCTTAAAATTTTAAAGGAAACTACCAGTAGCTTGGATATAGATTTTCCTCAGAGAAAGGACTTTCCTCTCTATCCAAATACTACAAATGGTAATCCAGTCTCTGCTAAGGACCCTAACACCTCTCCATAACAAAATCTCATTCTTTGGGGCCTTCTTTTTCTTTTAAGTGGTGACTTGATAGATGCTTCTTAATAAAATATGAGAAGAAAACAGAAAATTATTTTGTAAGCTCTAAGAAATATTGCAACTTTAAATTATGATTATACACATTTTCCGTAACATATTCTATTTTATTTTTGGAAAAAGCTTGCTTTCTTTTCCAACTTTTATTTTTATTAGTACACTTTTGCTGTATAATGATCATATTACTCTTGGAGAATTTCCTATTATCTATCTTTTATTTTGTTTTTTATTTATAGTTTGGGTTTTACTTAATATTATTCTCTCAAGATGCATCCATTTTCTTACAAACAACTCCAGTTTATCCTTTGTGGCAGAGAATTACTCTTGTAATTTACTGTGTGATGTTGTATCAAATATGAAAAAGCTTTTTATTTTCTTACACTGAGAAGTGATTGATTTTGACTGCAACTCTGGTAGTTTTATGACTTTAGAGAGAAAGAAGATTGCTAAATATTATATTATTCTGTATTATTTACAAACTTAGACAAATAAAAGGACAAAGATATGCTCATGAAATTCGGACGTAACATGCCATTTACACATATAGAATATTATACTAATAACAGGGTGTCTCGGTTAGATACTTGATAAGAAGAAATTTTAATTGGAGTACCCCAGATAAACAGTATGAATTGAGGGATACTACTCATACACTCACCATGACTAAATTTTTCAAATTAAAAACCAGTTTATACATGCTGACACAGAAATAAAATATTTAACACCAAGACTGAACTGGAAAATGTGTGTTGTTTGGTTCATACAGCCTTGGAGAAACATATATGTTAAACATATTGTTTAGATATATTTTTTGATATAACAGGCTAAACTAACAGTGTGCATCTGTAGTGATCATGAGCAGAGCTTGTGATTGGTGGTGATGCTTAACCATGTGAGAATGTCCCTCGAGGCTTCACACAGCAGTTCGTTTCCATGACCTTAGGAGCTCAGTTTCAAAATGACCAAATTTCACATGCCCATTTTTGAATTGGCCTTTAAATCTGGGTGGGCTGATTTTTAAAGCTCTTTATATATTCTAGATAGTAGCCCTTTGTCTGAGAAACAGTTGGTAAAGATTCTTTCCCATATTGTTGGCTGCCTTTTTGCTCTGTTGGTGGTTTTCTTTGCTGTGCAGAAGCTTTTTTAATAGAATGAGATCCCATTTGTTGATTTCTTCTGCCAGTTCTCATGCTATAGAGGTTTTGTTCAGGAAGTCATTCCCTAAGACATTGTCTTCAAGATTTTTACCTAACCTGTTTTGTAGCAGGTTTAATGTGTCTGTTTTAATATTTAGATCTCTTATCCACTTTGATTTTAGCTTGGTACATAACATGCCAATAAATATTTGAATTTAAAGAAGAATGACCAAATTGACTATAAAATAGTTACATTTGACTGTAGAAGCACATCTAGAGCAATGTGCTGTAGTTTTCTTTTCCTGTGAACAGTTTAGAACAAAAGAATATGCCAAGTGTTTGTTTATTCTTTTAGAATTTTATGCTTTTTAAAAAATATTAGGGCTGTATAGAAAATATTACTATTCACCTCTCTCATTGCATTTCAGGGTGCTTTTCTTTTCTTTCTTTTTTTGAGGCCAGGCCACCTAGGGACTCAGTCCCGACCAGAGCTGCTAGTACAGGTGTGCACCACAATGTCAGATCTCTTGCACCACTTCTGAGATGAATATTAGCTGTGCTCCAGCATTCTCAGCTCCACAGTATCACATTTGTGAACAAGAGTAATGCAGTTCTTAATCCCATATTCTGTATCAAGAAGACAGTGAATAAATTAGTGTTTAAAATTGTTCATGTATTCAACAGTACCTGTTAATTTTAAGTAGGTATAATATAATTATTTGCTAAGTCTTTTTCTTGAGCTGTCTAATGGTACTAACTGTATGTATCTTAGAATACTGACCCGATTGTCCATGGGATTAAGGTAACCGTGCATCCTATGTGGATCAGAATCTACTTTTCTGGCTTTAGGTAAATATAAAGTAGGATGGGCTGCTACTTGTTTCACACATTTGCTCATTTCTTGCTTAGGTTAAATTTGGCAAGCATGAAATCACATTTTCTGTGGGTTATGGAAAAGAAAAAATGCTTGAAATATTCATGTGTGTTGGTAATGTTTTTCTGTCTTTCTTGACTTTTAAGACATGTGATTACATAATGGAATGTAATCCCTAAAGTATTCTCACTAGGGCAAAAGTTAATCATTAGAGGCATATTCATCATGTAAGGTATCATGTTCTAAAGAAAAACAAGGGAGAAGTTATTGCATAGAAAGTTGTTACATAGCTTTAGGCACAAAATTGTTTTTGCATCACCCTGGGAAAGCACTTATGAAGATTTTTTTTTTCTTTTTCCCAGTGATAAAAGTTGAGGTTATAGGGCCAGGGATATAGCTTAGTGGTTCTGGCGCCTGTCTTATAAGCACCAGGACCTGGGTTGGATCCCCGGTAAGCACATACAATTCTGAGCATGGAAACTCACGCCCAGCAGCAACCAGTACCACATACCACAGTGCTGGGCGTTGTGGCTCACGCCTGTAATCCCAGCACTCGGGAGTCAGAGGCAGGAGGATTGCTGTGATGTGAGTTTGAGGCTGAGCTCAGGGCCAGCCTGAACCACAAAGCGAGACCCTGTCTCAAAAAACCTTAAAAAAAATAAATTGAGGCTATAATTTGTGTGTAAAAGTTGCCTATTTGTGCATTATACAGTACCTAGGAAAATAAATGATACAGTATATTCCAAAGGAAGCAAAATTTTTTTATGATTTAAAAAGTTACAATTTGATATGAAAATTAAAGATGCTCTCATCTATAAGTGTTTTATAGAAACAAATTATGTTTCATAACTCCACTTGGTTGAATTGTTTTAAAATTATTATCTAAACATTTTATATTAATATACCTGTATTCTAGATGCATTTTCTTATTTTTCTGCAATGATTTTTAGAAGTTTATTAATTAAAATTGATGTGTTTTAATTATATTTTTCCCCAAATTTTATGGTGTATTTCTATTATAAGGTCAATCTCATTTAAGATGTTAAACTTAGGATCTTTAAAAATAATTTTTCAAGAGTATCTGGTGATAGTGTTAATGACATTGCATCATTCTGAACATCCATATGAAAAAGAAGACACAAAGAGCAATATGAAAATATAAACCAGCTATAAAAAAAGATGTTTGTTAAACAGCTACATTAAAGACCAAGAACAAGGATATTTGATGAATTGTCACCTTCTATTTTTGTATCTTTAATCAATACTCTATTAACTAGTGCTACTTTTTATTTATTAAACTTCAGTCAATCAACTTTATTTTGCTTTTAATTTTCACCTTCACTAGCCAGAAAAATAATGCTATTTAGCTTTTATAGATGAGTTTGTATGTACAGTTTACATAAAATCCTCATGAATTACAAATTCATGTCACATTGTAAAAACTTATCAAAGTAATAAATGAAATAGTTGGGATTTTAAAATCTTCCCTTTCAATTCAGCAGGATGGACCAAGGAGTCCAGAGCAGTGTGGTCTGCATTTCTTCATTTGCACTGAGTGACAGCCTCTGTGGAAAAACTTTACATCTGTTTTCCATTAACATTTTCTACAATTTCGATTTTTTCAGGGAGCGCATGTTTAAATAGGCAGCCTGTGAGATTTGCCCTCACTATTGAGATGGACAATAAGAGCAAGCACTGTTATCTTAATGCCTTCTATGTGATTTAAGGAAAAAAATAACACATAGGTGATTTAAATTTCTGATATTTTATAGTAGAGAATATTGTATGCCTAAGCTAATGTAGATTCACTTTCTCATGATGATGATATAATCTTAACATTCTGCATTTCTGTCCAACTAAAGACCCTAATATATATTCAAAAGGGAGAGTTTACCATGGAGGGTGAACACATACTTTTTGTAGAGTTAGAAAATTTACACAACTAGCATTATCTGCTCTATTTTACTAAACAAAATATAAATATACACACAAATTGCAAAATATAAATGTAACACATATATCTGTATTTATATACAGTTCAGTTTTCAAAAAGAAAGTCAATAAAATTATTAATTTTCATACAAAGTGTTCCAGAAACTTTGATGATATTTAAACTAAAAATGTATTATAATTAAAGATGAGTTGGTAATAATTTCCCTCTGAATGCTTTCCTCACTTGGGACACATGTCCTGTCCTTCCTGCCCCTTTTAGAGCAGTTCAAAATTCCTTTTCCTTGATTGTCTTTAGTTGTGCTGCCATGGCGCCTTCATGGCCTAAACTGATTAAAAATGTTTTCCTTTCACAATCGTGTTGACATTGGGGAAGAGTCAGAAGTTGTATGGTGCCAGATCCATGAAATAAGGTGAATGAAGAAAAACCATCAAGTTTTTACAGGATGGCTTTTCGAGTGAATTACACTCAACAGTAAGGTTCAAATGGTTGTTGGTGTTTTTTTTTTTTTTTTTAATCAGACTGCATAAAGTCATGAAAGAGGACTTCTAGAACTGCTTCAGAAAGTGACAACAGCAAGTTAGGTTCAAGGCAAGAGAAAGTATTTGAGTTGGATGAATCACAATATGTCTTTACTATAATTTTTAAGTTTAAATATTCATTTTATATTTCTATCACACCTTGTATGTTCCAAGAAAAAGTAGGTTTAGGAATAAAATACAGTTTTTTCCTATATAAATTTTTTTACCACCCTGGGATCTGAGCTTCTAGAAGGGAGTGAAGGGGAAAGTAAGAAATGCTCCAGTCAGTAGCCCTCTCGTAGGCTTCCGTCACTCACAGTGGTGCTCGAGAGCCTGGCATCTGCTATCACCTTACAGACAGAGACAGAAGGGGCTTGAGCAGAGGGTCAGCGCGACCCTGGACTTTGAGATGTTCTCCTCCGGAAGCTGTGTCATCTGCTAAGTTTAGGAAGTTGTGCTGCAGCAATACAGAAACGGCTCCAGATGCCCATCTAGTCATTTGCTGCCATCAGGAAATGATGTCTTACTAATGCTTTATGTAAGTTCCTGGGTGTGATGATCAAAGAGACAGGAAAAGAAATGTCTTTCTACTTAAAGTATTATTTAATTGAATGTAAGTCAACAGATCAAATTAGCACACTTGAGCAACAGTGTTGAAACCACATTTTACAAAGGGAATGTACTTACCCTCCAGTTAATTCCTTTAGTTTATAGTCCCTAAAAGAAAAGCCAGAAAAAGGACAGTGCCTGAAATATCTGTTGCCATAAGGCTCATTTTGTGTAGATGAACCATGCTGGTGGCAGCAAAATGGAAACTAAAAGTAAACCTTTGCTCGCTATAGGATATGCAGTGCAAATGGATGCTCCAGCTGCTGCTATTTCCAATTTTCTCATTCTCTTTTGCTGACCTTTTCTGAACTCTTTCCAAAGGTGATGTTTCTTTGTGCGGTATTACAGTCATTAAACTCTTTTTAAAGAAATCACCCCTTGGAGTCATTTTCATGGAATGTGGCAAAAATAATTTTTTACACAGAATACCTGTAAACCAGACAACCTTACACATTTATGCATTTAAACAGAGTGAAGGGGGCAATGCTTAGTGTTTTATACTAAAACCAGCCTGAAAGAAAATATCTTTGCATAAGATCATATTCTGGTAAAGCAGACTATTATGGTCTAGTTTCAGTGCTAAGATTGTATTTCTACTTTGTTACTGAGGAAAAAATTTAAATTGGTACAATTATTCATAAGTACTATTCCCAAAATACCAACAGTTGTTAAGAAAGGGAAATTTATAGAGATAAATGCCCTGCTACAATTAAGCACATTTTTGTCATTAATAGTTGCTTCTCGCTGTCTTAAGTAGTCATTTCAACTTCTGGTTAAACTGAGTATTAATTTACCTTTACCCTCCATAAACTCTCATTAAAAATAGCAAAAGGATTCATCCAAAGTTACAAAAACATACCTGCTAGGCACAGTGAAAGTGGAAAAGTTGCAGGCAAGTAGTTATACATTGAGCAGAATAAAGGAGATAGTCCTCGAGCTGCTGACCAGAGAAGCAGGGAGAGAAATTATTTGGTTAAGAAGTTCAACACTTAAAACTGCTCTCAATTAGCAGCTCCCTTCCAGACTGAAGATTGTACGGAAATGTAAAGCAGAGCGAGAGGGATAAATTTCATATAGAAAATGAGATATGAAGATACCAACATCTGTGACACACCACAAAAATAACCTGTAATGAAACCTGCAATGGAAGGCCATTGCTGTGCACATGTATCCTCCTGTCATCTTTTCAGTAATCTAGAATTAGACCTGAGCAAATAGTTGGAGATCACAAAATGCTTTACAAACAACCTTCTGTGAATGGAAAATCAACAAATACAAAATACAAATGACAATATTTCTTTAACCATAGCATATTATGAAATTTACTTCATAGTAAACCTTGCTTTTGATCTGTTACATTAGTCATGCAATAAAAGAACAGCTTTATCATTTATAATTTTTATAGATGGAGGAAGAAAGCAATAAAAATTTAGCCTCTTCAAGGTCACATAACAAGTAGTGTGGTTGAACACTGTGCCTTGTAGCAGGTGCTCAGTTACTAGGATTTATGTCAATCCAGGAAGTCATATGTTGCTCTGCAGTGGGGATAGATTAAGAGGTGTTCCATTAGGTGATTTGGTTGTGTCGACATTATACAAACCTAGGATAAAGAGCCAAACCACTCTGTGTGGCCTTTTGATGCAAATAAAAAATAAGTGACCCTGAGCTGTGAGAGACAGGACATCATTGTCTTATAAGTAGAAGGAGTGAGCAACAGCACTAACAGAAGTAACAGAACTGTTATCATCACCAAGTCTTATATCCTATCCATAAATGTGTGTGCTGTATGTTTCCATGACTAGCAGCTCCAGGTCATTTACACCAGCATCTCCAGAAATACTGGGCGATGCATTGTGCCATGATGTTACAATCACCGGAACGTCACTCAGAGAGACTCATGGTGTCACCATCAATGCATGACATGGTTCATCACTACCAAAATGTTCTTATGTGACAACAGACTTTAAATTATACTGCCTCCCAATTAGAGTAAGTACACATTTAAGGAAAATATTTAAAATATTTACATTTGCAGAGATACAAAAAATATAAAACTTAAAAATATACTACTAGAGAACATTTAGATGCAAGAATGAGCTCTTAGATAAGGAAGATAGTATAGAAATAAAAAACAAAAAGACGCTGAAAGTATAGATAAAGAAATCTCCAAAAAGTAAGATAAAGAGAAAAACTAATGAAAATCAGGCCAGAAAGTACAAAAAAATTTACAAAAGCAGTCTATGATGATGTATGATACCAAATAGAAGCACTCAAAAAGAAAACTCATAAGTAAAGGATAAAAATCAGTCAAAGAAAAAATGCACTATGAAAACATAATTGATTTAAGATTCAAATACAAGCATTAAAAGATAATGGCATGCTGGATGAAAATAGACCCACCATGAGATTTCTGAATAGTGCACACAAAAAGAAGCCAAACTTCAGCAGTTAGAATGGCATTCAATATCTCAATAGCCACCCTGTAAATTGGAAGGCAATGGAGCAGTGGTTGAATAATCCCCCGGGGAAATTACACTTACCTAGAATTTCTATTTCCAAACAGGGGAAGACATGCTCTGCAAAGTACAGGAATTTGCACGAAGGGGGCAGAGCAAATGCCCAGCCTAGCAGCAAGAAGAGTTCCCAACAAAATAATAACCAGACCAGTTTAATACAGGACAAGTAGTTTTGGAAATGATCTCTTTTAAAAATAAAACAAAAAACTAATTGTTTCAGCATATTTAGGAAAGGTTTAAAGCCATGCCAATTGTGTGGAAAGTTAAGTAAATGAGGAAAATTATAGGGAAAACAGTACTTTTCAGGAAAGCAAAAATTTTCAGGTTAAAGGACACAGCTCAGCTGTAACTATTCAATACACAAAAAAGTAAAACTAATAGAATGTCATTGTAAGCAAATTGTGCAGTCAAAAGACTGGGAAACTCTGTGTGTGCGTGTGTGTGTGTGTGTGTGTGTGTGTGTGTGTGTTTGTGTATTTTTTTATTTAACATTGAAGTTGCCTAAAATTTGAAATGAAATTATTGGAAAGTGTTAATATGAATAAGATAACAGAAAAATAGCCAAACATGAATTCTTTGAAAAAAGAAATGAGAATAAAAAGTGTTATGTTAAGAAAACTGATCTTTATAAAATCTCTGACTCCTTAACCTATTAATGTCTGCCTAAATGTAAAAGCTGTTAACAATAGTATCACTCCTATGTTGTTCTGTCTAAAAGGTAAGAAATGTTTTAATATTTTTATCACCAGTTCACAAGAAGCAATACCTAGGCACACCTAAAATTCAGTGTCCTGTTTACACCTGTAAATTAATGAAGTTATTTCTTGCAATTTATTGTTAGCATCTTGATCAGAATCTAAATATGTTTCTGGAGCTTTCGGCCAGTGCATTATAAGGTTTTTTCAATTCTTTGTAGCTGGATCCATCAATACTTTATGGCAAATCATAATTATTGATCTTTTTCTTTGATATTCAGGTACTTCAGGAATTTCACACACATTCTGGCGTTCTTGTTTTCAGTAATTTAATATTATATTCTGTAGAGTTAAGTGGGCAAAGAGAAATTTTGCATTTTTGGACGACGATGACACTTTGTTTCCTCTCATTTAGAAGAAAGCTAATGATAGTTCAAGATTTTCTGTTCTCTATAGCCAAGAGAATTTTGTTTGAATTACGTTATTTCACCAGCAAACAAAACAACAAACAAAAAACATCAAATTTCCTGATGACGTGCTGAGAATGACAAGATTCATTTCTTCGCTGAATTGATTCTCTCAAAACCAAAACACCATCGTCTTCCTGTCATCCTAAGAGCCATCTAATTGCTAACAACTGTTAACGTGGATTTGATTGTGACCTGGGTCGGCTCGGGACTCACCGGGGAGGTCAGTGGCCCCTTCCGGGTGTGCCTGGGTGGGTGATGGAGGTGCGGCCTCGGGTGGGGTGCGTCTCTGGTCCTTTGCCCCTTGGTGGCTGGTGCTCTCTCCACCCTGCTCTGCTTCCGGGTCTGCGCAGGGGGCAGCTGCGCAGACCACCGGGGGTGACGTTTCCCTCGTGAAGCCAGCTGAGCACGGACTGTCAAGAAGACCAAATTAAGCCCTTTTCCTCTTTTAAAACCGGGGTACTAAATATTTAGTCCCCAGCATGAAAAAGCTAATAAACGGAATAAAATCACTAAAATATTAGCAAATATTAATACTAATAATAACTCCAGCGTCCTAACATGAGTTACATTTTTATCAATTACCTGCCATTCTCTTTGAAGTCGCTTTTTAAAAATTGCATAGTACAATTTTTTAAAAATTTTATTAGCCTTCACTGTGTGTACTCTAAGCTTTGTTTCTACAATTTATTCAAAATTATAATTGTAACATCTGCATAAAATTTATTTCAAAGTCTATGTTATATATTACTTAAAAAGTACAGAAAATGTGTGTTTAGGGTTCCTGTTTCTTAACAAATGTAATGAGATACGCCCCCAATCTTTCCATTGTCTTTATGATAGATTTACACAGGTGATATTGCTAGTACAGTGTGAATGTTGTGTTTGTTATATATTGTTATAGTCCCTGCCTAAAGGGTTTGGCAACTCAGAATTCAATAAACATTGCAGAATTGTTATCTGTTTACTACATAAACAGCTCTGGCTGGGACCTGTCCGCTCTCCACAACATAGTTGTTTAAGAATGGCATCTGAACTAATTTATAATATATTTCTAAGTAGAGCAGCCAGGATGAGCTGCTTTTGCCTTTGAGCCATATGTGTTTCCTTGTCTTCATGTGATCTATGATATTTCAGGCCTACATTTCTCTGTTTTTCATAAACACAAATTAATTCTAATGTATAAGTTATTAATTCTCTGTCATATATGAACCCTTATAGTTTCTGATTTTTCTTTATGATTCGATTGTATTAGTGTACATTATAATTCAAAAAATTTTGAATTGTTAGTCTGCTTCATAATTATTTGTCCAGAGCTGAAGGAGCTGTTATTAATCTTAGATCTGAACAGACAGTTGCCTGTATTTTTCCACTTTAATTTTGTATTTCAACATTTTAATACATTGAGGCTACTTTTGGTGTGAAATAAGAAAAGAAATTGGGAACTAACAGATCGCTTTGCTGTAGGAGAGTGAGAGGCAAGCCTCGGAGGGCATGCAGCCGAGAGAGCATCACCGATGACTCGGGGGAAATAATATTATCTCAGCTGATGGGGGGAGATTCTTGTAGCAAAGACCCACTGACCAAAAGGGGTGGAATGTATTGTGAAACGAAGTAAAAGTGCTCAACACATCCAGTAATGGGGGTGGCTTTGATCAAGTGAAAGAGCAGGGTGGGAGCTGGCTAAAGTTCTGGGCAGCTGTTTTCAACCTGAGATAATGGAAAACAGAGTGTTTGTAGAGAGGACAGACAGGCAGAAAAGATTTAGTTCAAGTCCCATCAGAAAGGACCCTCAAGGACCCAAATTCTTAATTCTCAGGAAAAAAATGAGTTACCTGTGAATATAGACATGCCAAAATGTCAGTTTATCATGATTGTACATGACTTTGTGTACTAATACTATCATCATATACAGAATTTACATATGTTGTCACTGGTATTATTGAGTTATGAGTGCTTTAAACTATATATCTGTTTTTCCATCTATAGACCAAAAAAGACAGAAAACATAATGAAATTAAATGGGAAAAGATATGAGCATTTTTGGTATAGTTTTTTGGTATGTATATAGTATTTTTATTGTTTTTATTTTTACTATTATTTGTAGCTCCTCAGGAATGCTTTCGATTAAGAATCTAGATTAGTCACTTCATTCTGCTGTCTACCTTTCCCCTTTTCTAAAAATGAAGACTACTACTGCATTTTGGCTAATATAAGCTATTTTTCCATCACTCCTCCTTCTGCAATTTTCCTTCACTTTATCTGTGTGCCACAGAATTATGTTGACATTTTCTGGGACAGTTTTGCTGCTCACTTTCAATGACCATAAGACTCACTTTCTCTTTTGCAGTAGATCCCTAGACTAGTGCAGAACACCACTGATAGTCGTAAGACTGTCCTAAATTCAGTCTCCTAGTTATTTCATGAATTCCTCTATGTGCTCAATCTTGGACATTTAAAGGGACTATCCTTATTGCTGGCAGAGTGAAGGGGAGCACAACCTTTTTGTCTTCTTGTTTTAATAGTGACAACTGTGTTAGCAAGTGAACAACTACTTTGTTTCTTCAAGGAACACACTGTAATAATTTCACACTGTTCTTCCTCCTCCTCCTCCTCCTCTTGTTCTTGTTCTTGTTCTTCTTGTTCTTGTTCCTTTTCTTGTTCTTCTTGTTCTTGTTCCTTTTCTTGTTCTTCTTTTTCTTGTTCTTCTTGTTCTTCTTGTTCTTGTTCTTCTTGTTGTTCTTGTTCTTGTTGTTCTTGTTCTTGTTCTTTTTCTTGTTCTTCTTGTTCTTGTTGTTGTTGTTGTTGTTGTTGTTCTTCTTCTTCTTCTTCTTCTTCTTCTTCTTCTTCTTCTTCTTCTTCTTCTTCTTCTTCTTCTTCTTCTTCTCAATACAGGGATCAAACACAGGCGCAGTGGCACTTAGCTAAATCTCTGGCTGGAAGTCTCTCTTTTAGTGGAATACATACTCCTTCCTATTTCAGTGAAGATTGTGTTAAATGCCATGCTGTTAATGTTTTGACATTCAGTGATTGCCTGTAATAACTTCTGATTTTAACTAAGTTTATAATTTACATTTATACATGTGCACCTACCATTAGCTCTCCACATCCATGGATCTTACATCCATAGTTTTAACAAAATCCAAATAAAAAAATTGAAAAAACTGCATTTAAGCTGAAAACAGGTAGACTCTTTTCCTTGCTTTATTCTCTAAATGATACAACTACTTTCAAAGTCTTTAGACCATATAAGTTATACATAATCTACAGATGCTTTAAAGGATATGAGGGAATGTACATTTATGACATTATATTCCCTTCACTATCTTGATGAGATATAGAATAAAGTTGGAACTGACAATATTCTTGAGCACTAAGGTTCTAGGAGTCTACTAGAACAAATACATTTGAAGCATTTGTAGCTAACCTGGGAGATTAATCAGTTGGCTGTGGTTCCTTCACAAAGATACACAGCTAACTGTGGATTTAGGTAGAAAGTAGTCTAATGTAAACCATTGCAGGAAACCAGGTAACACTCTGAAGCTGTTCTGTCAAACCCAACCATACTTTGGATGCTTTTGCATCTTTTCCTATTCTAAAGTTTGTCATTTCTTGCTTGTTTTCTTTTTCTCTTGTCATTACTTGAAGATTTATTTTTATGCTTTTATTTTATATTTGGAATTTTACAATTTCTTGCTGTGTTTTTATTCCTATTTTGCTGCATTTTGTATTTCTGTGTGCAGACATGACAGATGTCAGATAGGAGGGGGTTGTTACTGTTCCAACCCAGAGACAGGAGAGCTTTAACAGTATGAGTGAAGTGCTCATTTCTCAGAGGTCAGAATAATGATCTCAGCCCTAAGAACATTAAATGAACTCACCACTGGATAAATTGGAGTCATGTGTTTAAATGACTAGCTTGTTTATGGACTGATATGCTCTCTGTTTTCAGCTTCTTGTCCCTTGCCTCTTTCCTTCCAATTCTTTTTATCATTCCTCTTCCCTTTTTCCATGTCAGTGCTATGAATGCTAATACATCAGAATGAGAATCAACTATGAAAAGTAATTAACTGTATCCTTATGCATGTTTCTATAAAGCTGATACTTCCTTGGTAATTATGGCTACTACTGTTTTTTTAGTAAAGAAATTGATAAGGCTATACATGGGAGATAGATACATAGTGTCCTGTTCTTAACCAATTAAAGTCTTTAATTGTGTAAACTTGCATAGTTGTGGAAAGCTGACGTTTACTTCATAACTGCAGTTAACTACTACTTATTAGCACTAAAGGAAGTATATCAAATATATGTTGTCACATTCTTTAGCTGAAGCTTATCCTTTATATTAAGTTTATAGGATAATCATATCAGAAGAGTGTAGGAGCAAAGTATGCTCTATTGAAACATTTGGGCAAAACCACACAATCTTTAGATGGGTTATTTGGCTCATAGCTGTTTCCCCTTACATTTCATATAATAGTATTTAACTTATATCCTTTGAGAGAATTCAGCGATTATTTCATAATTCAATTTGATTGTATTGATGAACTTTTTGTTAATTTTTACTTTGTTACCCATTTTCTCCTTTCATTTCTTTGTCTTATAGTTGTGCATTTTGGACTCTGCTCATCTTTTCCCCTTTCACACACTGGTCTCCTCACTCTCCCGCATTTCTTTCCTCTAGTTCCCACTCTCCTTCTTGGGATTTTTGGTGGGTGTGTATTATGGCCTTGCAATGTTAACTGAAAATTTAAGCATGTGGGTATGATTCAAAAAATAGAAATAAATCGGTTTGCTCCTATGGGATTGGTCTCAATATGGTATTTCCATATCAGATCTTCTTTAACTAAAGAAGTCAATAGTTCTTGATGTTGGGGTGGTGAGTAAAGCTGTGGTGATGGGAATTCTGGTTTTAATCAGATAGTCTTCATTTCTGCTTTAGATGATAGACAGTCTTTGTTTGCCTTCAAGGTTATTTTCTGTTTGAAAGAATTGTGAGGCTGCTTTGCCTTTCTTAATGATCCCAAGACAGCTTACTTATTCTTTTAAAGAAGATAAAAAGAAAAATGAAGCAAAGAAAGATTACAGTTGATTTCATCTGTGGAGAAAATAGGATACATATGGTGAGAAGACTATAGGGTTAATTTTTACATTATTATACATATTTTGAGAAGAAAGGAAATAAAACTTCTCTCCTTTCTGTGTGATTCCTGTTCACTTTATCTCATGCTGATTTGAAATAGAACAGCATTCCTGTTATTCAATCCAGATCCCCTTTCTCAAGACAATCAATTACCAGATTTCAAATGTCCTGAAAGTTTTCAGAAGCTTAACACTGGAAATGGCTGCCATGATGTTTATAAGGTGTGAGAGGCAGAGTGTGGCCTGAAGAAATGAAATCAGATGAATACTCACAGAAATATTCCTGATTTCTGCATATCCGGTGTCATTAACATTTGGTGACTCCATTTCCTGTCGTCCGAGGCTCATGTGAGCCCCCTTTACACTCCCTGCAGTGTTGGAGTCTAGTCACTAGGAGTCCAGGCATTAGATTTTAATAACATTTGACTCGAGAAAGTATGCTTAGGTAATTCACTCCAATATATGGGATATATCAGATCATGTTTTTTTCTCTACTACAGGGTGGGCTGAGAAAATAGTGAGAGATAGGGATCAGGAACCTGGTATAAAATAGGAGGGGATGTGTTGTTCAAAGTGGATAAAATATCTCCTCTCCTTAGAAGTCTATGGGTAATGTGGTTTATGGGATTTTGCTCTGCTGTTCAAAGCATATGCATTTTTAATAATGTAGTTCTTAGTAAAAACACCCTGGTTTTTTCATCCTAGCATCTTATTTCATTTAGTAAATATTTAATAAGTTTCTAGTAAATGTCATGCTCTGTGCAAAGTGATACATGCACAGTGGTAAACCAAATAGGTACAATTTTCACTTTTCCTTTTCATGAATGTTCTTGTTTTTAACTTAATGGAGAATCACCAGATATATAAAGTTTTCTTCTTCTCCTTCATAACAATGACCAAAATTCTAATTAGATAATTCATTATATGGTTAGTAGTTTCACATCTGTGGCTATTGGTGAAATGTTAGGTTATTTTATATGAGCATAGCAGTTTTCATTACCATTGAAACCTCACTTGCTAGTTTATTGCTTTGTAAAGTGTTGCAGTCAATCATTCCATGTTGAATGAAGACTAAATGAACGCTTCTGCCCACCAATAATAAGGCTTGATTCCACTGTCTGCATAAGAATCTGCTAAAACAATGCTTCTACTGGATTTACTACATGGGAACGATGCTTAAATTCTTTTCCCAGCAATGTCTAGTCAAGATTAGTTTCAATCTGATATACACACAGCACAATCCTGGCCAATATGTAATCATTAAAATTACTAAAATTGATTTCCAGTGTTAGGAGAAAACACAGCTTCTTTTGCTTTTAGTCGAGTGGCCTTTTCACCTACTTGGTAGGTTCAATAGTTGTACCTCATAGCAAAGGAATTGTAGCCAAGGGGGAAGGATGCATTTTAATCCTCATCACTGTCAAGAAACCTGCATTTGCTAAAGGCAAGCATGGCATCACATCTTGTTGTTCCTCTGTAGAACCATGAAAACCTGATCCTGTTTTATCAGAAGACAGTGTTTACAGGGAATAATTGTCTCCCCTAAATTATCTACATGCTAATTCCCAGAATTTGCAAACATAGCATGTTCATGGCTAGGGGGAGTTAAGGTGATGAATGGAGTTCAGTTGCTAAGCACAACACTGCGAGATGAGACATTGCCTGTAGCCCCCATGTGGTAGCAGTGCAGTCATCTGGTATTTCAATGAAAGAGGAAAGCAGAGGACAGAGAGAGAATGAGACCGTAGTATGAAAAGGACTTGGCTCATTATTACCCGCTTTGTAGATGGATGAAAAGATCCAGGAACCCAAGAGGTGATCTCCAGCAAATAGAACAGGTAAAGAGACCAATTCTTTTCAGTAATCCTAGAGGGAACACAAGCTTACAGATGCTCAATTTTAGTCCAGTAAGAGCTATTTCAGACTTTTGACCTCCCAAACAATGAGATAATAAAGTTGTTTTGTTTCAAGCCAGGTACGTGTAGGTAATTTGCAACAAGAGGAAATTGATACGAGGACGTTCCAACACATAGAAGGGCATGTCACAATGTGTAGAACAAACTCCACAGAGAACGTCAAGGGGGAAATAACAGAACAATGACAGATTAAGCATTTAGGCTCCATATACACATGCAGCCAACTGATATTTCCAAGTTATATTGCCTCAGAATGAATACATATACACTTGCCACAATTAGCATCTATATTCATTTCATATTAATCCACCTGTGTCATTTTGCAGATTTTAATCACTTTAAAGAAGTGTCAGGCAACCTCTGAAAATGGTTTGGATGCGGAGAGGGGGTAACAGCCTCTGAGAATATTGGTCAGAATCATTTAGAAGCTGGAAAATGTATGTGGAATAGAGAAGAAGTTAGATAATTTACAAAGATTACATTTCTTACAAAGGCTAGGATGTATTTAGCATTTTTAAAAATTTAACTTTAGATCTGTTTAGATTTATAGGAAATTACAAGTAGGTTGTTGTTTTTGAGACAAATACTTAAACATTCTACATCTATGTATAGACCACTGTATATTTGGTGTTGTTTTTTCTGTGACTACAGGAGACAAACAAGTGATATCTAAATATATAAAACTCATGCAACAATTAAATAAGGCAAAAAAAATGATTGCAAGAGTTTTGCCTGTGTCATCTCTTGAAAATGTTTAATTTTGCTCTATGTTCTGTTGCATTTTTTAAATATTTGCCTCCCTTACTAGATTGTATTTTTATAATAGATTCTAAGCATTGGTAATTTTCCTGGTAATTAGGAGAATGCGTGGCACAAGATGGGAACATTCAATAGCTATTTAATGAATGACACCAAAAGGCATGGTACTGACAATATGAACACTTGAGAGAATGGGACAATTTATACTGTTAGAATGTTCAAGGAAAGATGTGAAGAACAGCTTCAGAAGCCTCATGAAAAAAGGAAGAAAAGAGTCAGAATGGACATCACTTTATGCTGGAGGAAAGTAGAGGACAGAAGTATAATGAGAATAAAGAATTCATGTTGACAAGGTTTATTACAGAGAAAGCAAATGTACCTCATCTTATTGATACCAGTTGAATTACTTGGTTTTTCTTTTGCCAAGAAGACTATTTTGCTTGTCCTTGCTGACCCTTCTGAAGTCTTAGCTTTTTACTTTTCTGCAAGCTCTGCATATTAAATATTTTAGTACATGATTACATCTTATCAACTTTTTCATCCTGGATAATATATTCTCCATGAAAGTCTAACTTGTTTAATTGGGTCATATCCATTTAGTTATTGCTGGTGGATTGTTGAAAATTTTAAATAAATACTGTATCATCAACTTTACATGCTTAAGGTTTAAGAAAAAAAAATACCAGATAGAGAGATTTACGAATGAAAGAGGTTCTGAGGTTCATATAATTGCAGTTATGAATAATTTAGAGAGCAAAAGAAAAGACAGATGGCGGGAAACAGGGAGCTGGACTATGTGGAGAGGGGAAGGGAGTCTAGGAAGAGAGGAGAGGAGAACACCGATGAGGAGGTAAAATGACTGAGGTCTGATATACGTATGTACCAGTTTCCCAAGACAGGCCAAATAATTATGTAAGGAAAATATACACTAATCACCTCCCCCCTCCCCCGATTAGCTGTTAGAATTAGTACATACAACAGTAGAGGACTTTGAACGGGTATGATTTTATAGATGACAAATCATTCTATTAAATGAAGATAGTGTATTCTAAGCAAATTTTCTAGTATGTGGAGAATCTGAGATTACCGTTGTATGTGTTCAATCAGTAATCATTGCATTAAGGAACATTGATATTTGACTTTATAACACTTGCAATTGCTATGCATATAGTGGACATATTGGGTAATTATTCACTTGTATTTTTATCATTTCTTTTAAAAAATAATAAATCACAACAATTTGAAGCATCTTCCTCAGTATAGCACTGGTAGATGCCTGGGCCTACCATATTCTTTCTCATACTGAAGCAACTAACTGGAACGTTTACTCCTTTCTGATGCATACTAACTCCTGACCATCTTTTCTTTTTCTTTTTTTTTTTTTTTTTTTAAGTTTAGACATCATTTCTTCTCAATCCTGTTCCCCAAAGCACCATATTCCTTGTCTAAGCAGAAGGTGGAATATCTGAGGCACCTACCTATTGTGCAGACAGAAGTCATGAAGGAGGTAGCTGAGTTTTAATTGGAGGTTTATTTTTATGCATGGCTCACTGATATTTGTTTCCATACTTCCAGCATCTAGTTTATTTCCAAAAACATACTGAGCATTCAAAACTCTTGTTGAGTGAAATACTGAATGTCTACTTGTAGAATAAATTTTGCTCTACAGAGAAAATCTAACATGTCTTTCTGGCCATTTTCTTTTGTTAGTCCTTATTTTAGTACGTGGTGTTTACCTTCCTTGTGGGACCTCCGTACTTTTGAATTCCTTACTAACCTCCTCTCCATCTCTCAGGGCTCTTCCTTTCTTGTGTTCACTATGTTGGCAGTTCATAGTGTTCATGTCACTGATCTAACAATGTGCCACTTACACTGTGTTTGTGGTCTTTTTAGCAATTTAAAATATTTTTGTATTATAGACATCTATCTAGGAAATATTCTCACATGTAAAGACATTTCCAATGATCACTGTGCACAGTATAATTTAATAAAGTATAGGTTAAATATATTTTATCTTGAAATTTTTCAAAAGAGTTAAAAAAGTTGACTAGCTTCAGTTTCATATTACTTTAATATAGACCAAAAAACTATTAGAATTACACAGGTTTAAGAAAAACAAAGAACAAAGAAGTTAGAAGGAAGCATCATTCATTTGTAAAATGTAATATATTTTGTATGAGAAAATAATGAACTATCTCCAGATACCAGAGTATGTCTGCTAGTTTTCTGTAATGCTGCATCTCAACCTAATGCATTAAATTATTATTCAACTCAGGCTGAATCAGATCCCTTCTTGATAGCCACATAAACTATTGTCAAATTAAATATCTCCAGGATTGATAAGAAAAGCAAAACATTTTTAAGTTCTGAGAGAAATTTTGGATAAATATTCATATTTTGAGGAGAATATTTAATACACAATACTGATTTTTTAAAAGATTGTAAGTTAAATATATCAGAAGTGGACAAGTTTTAAGGAATTTATGAAATAAACTTATATGACAAAATTCACATGATAATATCTAAGAATATACTGACAAGTAATTTGGATAGTTTTCTGTTTGTAAAGCTATGGAAACTAAAGTAAAATAGTAGCAATTCAGAATGAGATGGGTCAGATAACCTCAAGACAGATGCTAACATGTATGAGGATTTCATGTAAGTTAAAGATGACATATCAAATTGATGAGAAAAGATGACAAATTCAACTTGTGGCATTCAGACAATTAATTTTGGAAAATAAATTAAGATTTGACTCCTAAACACATAATAATAACAAGTAACAGAGAATTTATGTTTCCTTTATTGGGTGTCTATGTTAGTCTTTCCTCAATAGATACATCTTCCATGATACAAATGGAATTTGTAATCAAACCATGATCTTTGCACTTACCACTCTAAAATTTACTTCGCATGCTATTTTTTTCTATGCTTATATGAATAAACACAAACATACAAACCCATGGAAAAGTACCCTTATTTTCATAATTTTTTAATCACAACAAGACTATCCCATACACATTAATTTGTAAATTCCAATACCTCTCAAAGCAAAAATCTTGGATATTCTATATGGATAGTTATTTACACATACTTTTTTTTTTTGGTATTTGCATGAAGTATTTTAATTGATTTCTCTTAAAGTCTGTACTTTTTCCAAGTAATCTTTGCACTTCAAGTAAATACTGATCGATTTAGATTTTGAAACTACTTTAAATATAGTACATATAACATTTCCTACACATAAATTTAAAAAAGTTCACTCAAAAATTAAAACTTACTCAATATAAGTTGCCTTCAAAAACCCCGTAGCATTTCAGAGCTGACGGGAGCTGCAGAAGCCAGAGGGATGAACCTCATTATCAATCACGCCAGAAAAATGAGGTCAGGAGAGGTTGAATAACTCTCCCAAATCACACATACTTTTAAATAATTGTTCAGTATTCCATTGAATGAAAGCTCCACTCTGTGTACCATCATTTGCCTATTGCCTCTGTAGGTTCTTTACTGTATTATCTTTTCTAGGAATATTATTGCAATACATCTCTGGATGTATGCATATATGTGTGAACCTTTACACATTTATCTCATTTCTTTGGGAATATTTTCCAAAATGAGTATGTTCTAAGAGTTCATGTAATTTTAATAGTATTGGCAGTTTCCAAAATGTCTGCAACAAGTCATACTTTTACTGTTATTAAATCAAGGATTTATCCATATGCATGCTATGTATGATGCATATTAAAATTTTTGTCAATGTGGTGGTTTAAAATTAATACCTTATTATTATTCATTTATTTGCATTTATGAGGCTATGAAAGTATCTGGAAATCCATTCAGACATTCATGTGCTACTCAACTTCTAATTGACAACAAAAACATCATGTAAACATCATGCAATTGTCAAGACACATAATACAATTTGACTGAAGAAGCATCTGATCATTTTTTTTTTTTTTTTTTTTTGAGACAGGGTCTCACTTTGTGGTTCAGGCTGGCCCTGAGCTCAGCCTCAAACTCACATCACAGCCTCTGTCTCCCAAGTGCTGGGATTACAGGCGTGAGCCACCACGCCCGGCACTGGCATGTGGTATTGGTTGCTGCTGGGGTGAGTCTCCACACCCAGTATTGTTTTGTGGTTACCGGGGATTGAACCCGGGTCCCTTGCGCTTGAAAGACAGGCGCCAGAACCACTGAGCTATATCCCCGGCCGCATCTGATCATTTTTAGCTTCTGAATTGTATTTGGTAGTTCTCTGACTTACTGGGGCACATTACTGTAGTTAAAGTTGTTTTTCTGCTGAGAAGTTTTCATTCCAGTCATTTGATGATTTTACTTTGCTTGTTTCCCTCAATTGCTGACCACTAAAACTCTGTATTTTGACGTTATAATCTAATAGAGAAATACAGTTTAATATTGACATTAACAGACATAATCTAATACATACATTATCATTGATTTATCAGTCCTATATTTTGTCAATATTTTCTCATTATTTAATGTTTTGGGATTTTATTCACAATATATATTTATTATATCCTTTTTGGTAGTCAAGTAAGTCTATATATATATATTTTTTTCTTTTAAATTGAAATCTTTATCAGTATATTACATATACACATCATTATTACACTTAACAATGAGAATTTGTACCAGTATATGACACAACTTAATCCTCATTTTTTTCTAACCACCCTACCATCCCCACCCCCTATATACATAAACTTTGCTTCCTTTCTTTGTTATAATCTCGTTATTTTCCCCTTCACCCCATTTCGCTTTGAGTATTTTCTGTTTTAAAATATACAACATACTTTCTAGAACTAATTTACATCTTTATTTTCTTATCCCAGAGAAAAGATAATATTTGCACATCTGTGACCTATTTATTTCACTTATGAGGATGTCCTCAAGGTACATCCATGTAAGTATAAATGATCCAAACTTATAAGTCTATATTTTTTCAACACACATTTTGCATTTATTAGAATTAGTTATTTATTCTAAATTTTTCGTGTATAATTTCCTAACTTTCTTCTAATAAAAAATCCTCAATGAAACAAATAATTGTCTTAACATTTGAGCTTATTGCTTCTTCAACTAAAAAGAACACTTAACAAATATACCAATTAATTAAAATTCAACTTTATGTCACTTTAATTTTAAACATATTTATTTTAAACACCTATATTAATTACATTGTGCATTGAAACAAATCAGTGGTGTGATAAATGTTCACAACAAGTTCTGAAAGTCCTGAAGTTGACTAACTTCAGTTTCATATTCCTTTCACATAGATAAAAAAAACTATTAGGATAAGACAAGTTTAAGAAAAACAAAGAATAAAGAAGTTAGAAGGAAGCATCACTCATTTGTAAAATGTAATAATTTTGTATGAGAAAATTACCTATTGAAAATATTTTCAATAACGTATAAACTTTTTAAACTTCGTATTCTCTATTAGATTGACCAGTTATTAAATGATAATGCATAGACACCCACACTAACTTATAGGGATACAAAGAGAATGATGCAAAGAAATATGATAGAAGCTTGTGGAACATGCCATTTTTGACACCTTCCCCTCTCTATGTAAGAGAAATTTGGGGGCTGAGGATTTAGCTCAGTTGTTCCAGCGCCTGCCTTGCAAGTTCAAGGACCCGGGTTTGATTCCCGGTAACCACATACAGCAATGCTGGGTGTGGTGACGCAAGCCTGTAATCCCAGCACTCAGGAGGTAAAGACAGGAGGATTTCTGTGAGTTCAAGGCTGAGCTCAGGACCAGCCTGAACTACAAAAGTGAGACCCTGTCAAAAAAAGAGAGAGAGAGAGAGAAAGAAAGAAATGTTGTGAGTTATACACATGGATATTTAAATAGAGTTTCCCTGAAGATCTACGTTCAGACCTTCCGTGGGATTCATTTACAATCGAGAGCACCTCTCCTTGTTATAGCTCTTCTGATCTAGGCCACAGCTGTTCCTTCCATTAAGTTTGACACTTTTTTCTTTATTTTTTCATACTGTGCTTCTCTTGGTTCTTGAAACATTATCTGCTTTAAGCTGATATAGTCAGTGCTAAACATATAAGACTTAACAAATAGCTTCTAACTTGACTTCTTAAGACTATGGAGAATGTTATTATCGGCATAGGGAAAAAATAGTATTCCAAGGCTATTCAGAGCTCACCAAAAGGGGTCTGAGGCCGCAATGAGGGAGCAGGTTCTGTGTGCACTGGGAAGATGCTCATTCTGGGTTTGGGGACACAGAGAGTAGCATTTCAGGATGTGGCAGTGCACTGTGCGATGGAACTGGAGGACCGAGGAGGCAGCACTGAGGGAAGGGAATTCCAGGTTTTGAAGTTCAGGGAGGCACCAAGAAGGACAAAAAGCAAATATTTGGGATGTTATCTGTCCAAAGGCAGATACAGAGTACTTTGACAGTAGAGTGAATGTATGTCAAAAGGAAATTTTCTTGTACAAAGGTGACCAACTTATTATTTCAACTCAGTCAGCAAATGGACTTTTCTATGATTTCTAGTGGGCAGAATCCAGTTTATAAGACTGGCTTGCCCAGTGCCAGAGGTAAGGAAGCGGCAAAGAGTGAAAGGAAGAAATAAATAGGTGGAGAGCAACTAGCTGTTTTTCAACAAATAATGACAGTCGTTCAGTAGAAAGTATTTTACTCACAGTAAATATTGAATGTTTCTTGCTTCAGCAGAAAATATTTCAGGGAAATTTCTGATTTAATGATAAGGGATAAAGTTGACATTTCTTCCTTTTTTCTGAAAATTATCCAAGTGCAACAAGAAATGACAGACATGCAATTTGTACATCTATTTTTTGTGCAACTAGGATAAAAATGAAGTTACTAAAAGCAAAATGGAAAGAAGGGCTGATGAAGCTTGAGAGGACTGAGTGGGGATGTTGGTGATGGGAAGAGAAAGAAAGAACCCATAGCGTGGGGCTCCTCCTGCAGAACCGACCACAGAGTACAAAGCTGCGGCCTTAACCTCAGTGCCTTTGTCTACAAGAGCAAAGAGCAGGCGTTTGTCTGTGCTGGGAGCCAAAATTCCCTCGATCCCAGTTACATTTCTAAAGGCACATGGAACTTTTTGAGAAATCTTACAAAATATGTCTGTGAAATTCTGTGTGCATTTGACAGCTTGTAGCGGAAGCTGCCCGAGAGCACAGCACACCGTGCTTATCAGGAAAATCCTAGCTAGGTATAAACACAACCTTAGCCCAGGACCAAATATATAGTTCAAATCTATATGTGCTATATATTTAGACAAAAGCCAACATAAGATTTTTACAATAATCCATGAGTTGAGTCATAACAGGCAATAAGTTAAGTACTCATTAAAAATAACAATTTTTAATCTAATATTTAAAAAACTATAGACATTCAAGGCAAAAAAAATCATTATCTTCAAATAAGTATTCACACACTATTATTACAGAAAGCTTAGGGAATGATACAATTTTATAATCTCGTGTTTACACACATCTCCTTAAGATTACTTTTAAAATTCTAGCAAGTGTTCCTTTTAAAATATCTATTATTAATGGGGAAAATACAAATTGAATTTGAAAAAGGGACAAATGCTTCCTTTTGTAGCTCAATTTCCAAGATTATATAACAATTCTTTTTTTTTTTCTTTCTTAAACTGAATTCTTTATTGGTACAATTTATATACATATCATGATCACACTCAACACAGAATTTGTATGAGTGTATGACACGACTTCATTCTCATTTTTTCCCATTCCCCTACTCACCCTCATAATAGGTTATTTCAAAGTGGGTTCAATTAGTTTATCAAGGGATTCTTCATATTGCAAATGAAAACAAGAGTATAGGAGATAGGACAGATCTATTTGCTCAATGAAAACAATAAGTAGGTAAATTATGGCAGCATTTAATATTTTAATAACCAGTAGCCAAAGGAGTTATAAAATATGTTGAACAGAATAAAAATTTAACAAATCACCTACATTAGCTATTCCATAATAACAGAAGAAATATTTAAGAGAAATGATAAAAGATTCTGATTCAAGAAGCTAGTGAAAAAACAGAAAAAATCCCATAATGAAAAGAAGAGGATAAAGGAGAATCATTGAAAGGAGAAATTAATAAATCCATAGATAAATACAGAAACAGGCAAACATAAAATCAATAAATAGCAAGTGAGAGAAAGGAAAAGTGAACACAAACTACAGTTAGGGATGACCATTTTGAAAAATGTGGTGAGCAGGGAAGAATAATGAAAAATATCATAAATAATTTTATTCCAATATGTGTACAACAAGAACAATGAGCACCACAAAATCTCTAGAGAGTATACTTATTTAGTATGACTAAGAAGGAAGAAGGAAATGTAAATAGTACTGTATAATAGTACTAGCTGCCTCATTTCCAAGCATTTCCAAAGACATTCACTGTTGATTTCTGACAAAAATTTAGAAAAGAAGTAGAAAGATATAAAGTTTCATGAAGAGAATATAACAATTTTTCATAAATATATTATGAAGGCTTGATCTTTTTTGAAAATATAGAAGTCAAATAAGATACAGTTTTGGGTTTCAAGTAACATAAGACTCAAAAAACTAAAGTACTTGTACAATACATATAATTAGATATCGTAATATTTAAATATTCATATAAGAGCTGTGCACTAGTGATACATGCACATTTGCCAAAAGGATCAGTACCTTACATTTGTCACCTGCCTGCTCCTCAGTGCAGGAAATTTAATCTATTTACTTTCCCCAATAACACTCTTTTAGTAAAGGGACTTAGATTTACCACGTATCAGTGATTTTTTGGAAAAGGCACTGCAATGCTTGAGTTAGTAACGTGTGGAAAAGGTGATGCATTGGCGTAACACCAAGGTGGGCTTTTGGGTTCCTCAGGCACAGTCAGCATCAGTGCAGCACGAGGGCTGCTGTGGGCTAGCTGAGCAGAGATTGACTGAAGGTGACTGTGATCTAACTCGGCCCCTTTCGCACTTTACAGTGCTGCCAGAGATGGAGATATTGTTATCAGCATTTTGCTTTAGTCACTTAATCTGTGGTCCGATTGGAAGGATAAAGTCTATGATTTTCTTGACACAGTGCTTAGAAAGAGGCCAGGTTGCTTTCAACTAAGAAATATCTTATTATATGTATTTTCACCTTTGCAAAATAAATGTACTTACTGAATGTCTTACAAAAAGAGGAATAAGAATAAAACATTTATACAGTTGTTTCATAAATAAATTTTGATGTCATGTGCAGTTTTTATGACTTCCCATTTATTTGGAGTATCTCAAAACTTCTATACTTTCTACCAGGCATATAGTATTAGGAGAAAAAAAATTTCCATATCACTAAGAACTGATGCAGGAGGAAGAAAATGTTGTCAGGCTTACTTCTAAAATGCCAAAACAAATAGGAAAAACCTTATGAGTTCTAAAACATTTTGTAGTTAGATGTATTTAAAACCTTATTAGATAAATTTCCATCTATTTTATTTTAAATAACAGCCAAAATATTCAATTGAACTATTTAGTTACTTAAGCTGACAGCCGGGTAAGATCTGCCTGAAACAGTTTAGAACACTGGATAACTAAGAATATGTTATAATTAAGTTGCTTTTTATAACTTACATACTCAGCTCATTATTTTGAATGTGGTATTATATTTATAAAAGTAAAATACGTTAAACTTTGATATGTTAAAGTATCTTCTGGTTACTATTCCAGTTGAATTTTATTTCTTTCCTCAGATGAACACGAGCTACTTGCTGATGGTCAAATATTTATAATGGCTTCCTTCTGTATATCATCTAAAACCACGACAATTATGCAGCAGTTTGGTCTCTTTATTTTGTGATAAGTACATGAGTATTTGATCAACAATCTAGTTTTTGATAACATGGCTTTGGGTTTTAGCTTGTGGTGTTGGACAAAACTTTTGCTAAAGGACTGAACAAGACAAGTGTAAAAACCAAGCACTTATTAAAGATAAAACTAAAAAAATGATATTAATGGTGATTTTAACTGAAAATATTATTTTTTCTTATAAACACATTCAGTCTGTATTGGGAGTATCTTGGAAAGAATCAGTTCTTTGTAGTTTCTATTGATTGTTCTGTCATAGTGAAGATCAAAGTGAAATACAAATTAAGCAACTTGATTATTCCTCTGGAGGAATTCCTCTGGACAAACTGGAAGAGGAAAATTAAAGAAGTTTAGAAGATGTTCATGTATAAGAAGTGCTATAACGTATAAATGATATTTCTACAAAATATGCTGGTAGCTTTGACCCAGTTTCCCCTGGGAATTAATTTAAAAGAGTAAGAATTAATATCATAATTCTATTAGTAGAGAAACAAACTAAGAAAGACTTTAAGTTGCTTCAGATCACAGTATTAGATATTGTTAACTAGATTCTGACCAAAACCTTTGCTTTGGTTGTTAAACACTTTACCTGTCATGTTAGAGGCACTTAAAATACAATATCCCGATCCTCGAATCTGGTTATTAAATTTGTTGTCATGCCAAATACTTGAGAAATGAACAGAAAGTAATTTGAGTGAACAGGGGAGGAAAAACGTAGGTATTATCTGTCTTCTTCCTCCATGTTTAGGAGCCATTAGGAGCATATGCAGGAGTATTCCTCCACAGCACTCCTGTCGGCTCCAGCAGCACTGTTTGCCTCTGTTACTGAGATCGTCTTCTACCTGGTGTCTCTGCTTCTCTGCCTCTTGCTACACACAGAGCAAGAGTAAGATTTTCAAACATCAGGGGATTTCTTTCCCACTTAAAGCAAAATCAATGTCCTTATTGTTTATAGACCAGACTGGGTAAGTTCTGCCACAGATTATTAATATTTACTGCTATCTCTGTAAAGCCTTCCTCAGTGCCCTTGTGACTCGATCCTGAACCCTCCTTGGTTTTCTTGCAACTCTCACCGCTGGGTAAGGCTTCCCTGTCACCTTCTCTCTCTGTTTCTTTCTACTCCTATTCTTTATCTTCTTTGAATTTACCACTATTTGACACACTATCAACAGTATTTTGATACTTCGCTATGCTCATTGTATGACTTCTGCTTGATTGATATTCCATAAAGAAAGTTTTGCTTATTTTATTCAGTGCTGACCATAACCTAGAGTGATACCTATTGTATAGAAATTATTTTTAAAAAATCACTGGTACTGAAAAAATAGATTTTAATTAGGAGCTATTGAGGCTGTATGAAATCAAACCTGGCATGGAATGTGATGGAAGTTCTAAAGTAATTGGATGATTAATCATTGCATAGTGAGATAATGACATTGCCATCAACAAAATTCTCAATATGATGTGACACTTTTTGGAGTCAGCCAACTCTCTCTTGTATTCCTTGTAATAGATAAAACCTCTGTCATATAGCTGACTCTTTATGTCAATTGGTTATTGCTCAATATATTTTTGTTTGTTTATTTTTTTGAGACAGGGTCTTGCTATATAGTTCAGGTTGACCCTGAACTTACTGTGTAGCCTAGGCTAGTCTTGAACTCACAACAATCCTCCTGCCTCTGCCTTCCAAGTTCTGGGCTTACAGGTGTGAGCCACCATGCCCGGCATTGTGTTATGTGGTAGTATGGATCAAATTCGGACTTGAGTTTGCTGGGCAGGCACCAGAACCGCTGAGCTAAATTTCCAGTCCTATTGTCCAATATCTTTTCCTGAAGGAAATAACTTCCAACACTGAGCAATTCACTGTGCCGTAGTTGCATTGGTTGGACTTGTTCTTATCACTGTGACCAAATACTTGTGAAAAATAACTTAAAGGAGGAATGATTTATTTTGGTTCCCAGTTTCAGAGATTTCCTCCCAGAGTTGGTGAGCTTCAAGGCAGATACATCATGGTAGAGGAAAGCTGCTCAGTTCAGTTGGCCAGGAAGCAGGGACAGAACAAGAAAGCCAGAAAGAAAGAAGGCGCTGGAGTTAGATTTATTCTTTCAAGATACTCCCAGTGACCTATTTCCTCCATTAGGCTTGCACTTCTGCTGTGAACATATCACTGGATTATCTGTCCATGATGGCAATGTGACCCTGACCCAAGTCCCTCCAAGGGCTCTCCTCTGCTGACTGCTGCACTAGGGATCAAACTCTCAATACCTGAGTCTTGGAGTTACACTTTGTACTTAAGCTGTACCACTTGGCATATAGCTCTAATTTCATTGACTGTCACTGAAATTTTCAGAATAAGAACACAGGCTGGATGAGTCTAAGAAACTCTCCCAAATAATATGCCTGAGATTCAAACCCCGATGCTCTTCTCTCTGATTACCATCCTGTAACAATAATATTATGCCTCTTCTTCCAGATCAACTGGCATGGACTCCCATGGGTCTCTCCTCCTACTCTTATTTTTATCTCCTGCTTTAACAAAAAATTTATTCTTCTATTCAGGGCTCCAAGCATTATTGATATATTAAAGCACTATTCTTCCAGTTTTTTCTTATGTCAACTCTTCCATCAGTCACTATACTGAGTCCTTGTATGCAAATGTCAGACCTATATGACATTCAAAGAAAAACATAACAAGATAAAACAAAATAAATAATAGTAGTTTCTTCATTTACATTTGTGCATTCCCTGGGTCCATGTGGTTTCAGAGCTCACTGTGTAATTCATTCACAGAACGTAGGGCTTATATATGTAGTTAATGTCTGAACTTCATATTTCCATTGGCTCTTGGCATTTCTTTATCAATTCATTTTTTTGGCTCAAGATTTTGCTAAAACCACTGTCACCTCTTAACTCTAAATGAATATGACTCTCAGAAAAATTTTATGCAGCATTTGCTGCTATGTGAAACTCTCCATTTTGCAATCTAATTCTCCCTTATATCCTAACACCTCAGTCTCTTCTAATCTTTTCTTTTTGACCACTTCTTCTTCAGACTCGTTAAGAACTACTCTTCCAAAGCTTGTCCCAGTAGTGTAGAAGTAGCCTTGGTCCAATCTTCAGCATTTTTCCAACTAATAGTTGTAGCCCTTGCAACTATTATCATCTTGTCTATTGTCTTCAGCATTTGCTTTGCCACTCCCAAGCTTAAGTGCACATTTTATGACTTGTGTTTATGACTTTCAATTTTATGACTTAAATTTATGTCTCCAATATCCCTCACTCTGACTTCTCCCCTCAGGCCCACATCCATATTTTTCATTGACTATTAGACATCATAAAATAGATGGCAATGGTTGTTGAAAAATCAACATGTTCCAAAATAAACACATAAACACATGATCTCGCCTGTCATCTTTCCTTCAGCTAAACAAAGCAGAAGAAAACAAAGCAAAACAAAGTTATTTTTACCCTATCTTTTAAGTGTTCACTTTTCTCCCTTATTTGCACAGTTTTAAAGCATAAGATTCACCAGACATTCTGTCTATCCAGGTTTATTGCAAATTAATCTTTGAACATGCTTCTGCCTATCAAATATTTCTTTAATCTATCACTTTTTCTTTTTGGTTATTGCAATGCTTACTTGAAGTGCGGGCTATTTCTTGACTGAATTATCGCAACATTTAAGCTTTTCTTACTGATTTGGTTAATTTCATCCCAATCTTTTCCTAATTCATTCATCCTTCATTCAGATGTCAGATTAAACTTTGCAGAAAATAACTTTACTCTTCTGTCCTTCCTCTTCGTTGTTATGTATCACAGCTGAATAAAGCCTCAGTCCCCTGATTGGTTATTTAAAACACTTCAGTACATCATGGGCCTCCTTAGCTCCTTAGACTCACATTTATCACTTCCTCCTTCCACCCAGGGCATGGAGTGTGCATTCCACATGATCACACATGCATGGATCAGCTGCCCTGGATTCTACTTTCCTATTGTATGTATTGAGCACTCTGTTAATCATAGTGTTTCTATTTGTATTGTTTAAAATTCTAAACCTAAAAATACATATCCATAATTCAAAGATAAAATATTCTACTGTAAATTCCGAGGTTGTTATACCCAGTGACTATTTGTGTTACAAAGAGTGTGCAGTCTTATTCGTGATTTTCATTCCAACTGATGTGATGTGAATCAAGAAATGATGATGAGATATTTTCTCTATAATTCCTTTGAACTATGATGAATATATTTTTTCCTTTAAATTATCAAGTAATGTTGCAGTGAAAATTGCAGTTTCAGACATTTTCTGCCATCCTGAATTCAGAGCCAAATGTTTCTTTGTTAGTAATACGGGAAGTGATAAGGAAGTAGAGATTGTAAAGGAAGAATGTTTGAAGTAACAACTCTCCACTTCAATGGAAACAATGAAGCTAATGCAGACAAATAGTAGGAGGCACAGGGATCAGAACAAAGGTCAAATCCTGTATCACTTCACTGTCAATTCACAAGCCTTTGATTTCTTTTCTTCTGTAAGTTCTAGAAGGGCCAGAGAAGATCTTAAATACAACATAGCAGGATCAAGGACAGTGTCAGACCTGGATGTATGATAAGCCTTCAGAACAGAACAGAGATAGGCTTTTGAGAAGAGAGCTCTCACTGAAGGATCACACGGTAGAATTGTGTCATTTTTTGAGAATTCATAGACAATTGAATTTGATGCATAGAATTCAGGCTCCATCAAATATGGATTCCTTGTCATGGGACACAGATATATTCTACTCCCTATAGCTATGTGGAGAGATAACTTTTTATAGACACCCAGATTCTACATGATCACTGTTTCTAAAGATCTCTAACTTATGAAAACTTGAAGATACTTTCTTTGGTGCCATTCTATGTATTTATCAAAATATTTACCCTATTGTACCATAACTTTTCATCATCATTTCTTTTCTATTCTACTAGAACATGAAGAAAAGAATGGATCATACTAAACTCAGCGGGATCTAATATGGAATGAAGCAAGGAAGTGAGGGTGGAAGAAAGAGAAAAGGAGGATGTGGGAATAAAATGAAGAGTGAAAGGAATCTAGGAAAATGTATTTAAGTTATGGAATGCACTGTACATCTTATACTTAAACTTCTGACTAATTTTGACCAGTAAACTTATTCCTGTGGTAACATTTTGATTTTACAATATTGGAAATAACTCCATAGGGCAAGATGAAGCAAGAGGAGTCTGATAGTTCTGACCTCCAGCCCACCTTTCTAAGATAACTCAATAAACTGATAATCTTCATTATTAAAGATTTTATATAGATATTAAATGACACACTATATCTCTACCAAAACAATTGTTCTGGGCAATTAGGTAAATAATTATTACTTTGAAAAGCCATTAAATACTTTTAATAATGGACATTGATAGTTTCTTTGGAACTGTTACATGGATCAATAACTCATTTTAAAAGCACTCTAAAAGTACATATTTTTATAATAGATTATTAAGGGTGTTTCTGTCAATATCTTCTGAAGAAATATAATTACTTATTGCATAATTTTGTAATTTGATATATCTCTATGTCAAAAAATTACTATTATAACTAAAATTAGATAACTAAATGTCCCTAATCATGGAGGTAGACACAGTTACTAAAAATGTAGAAAATTCATATTATATTTCATAATTAAGGTTAAAACTTAAAAATACTTTGAAAATTGTTGAGATTCCAAAATTACTGGCTTTTACTGAGACAGTTCTTGACATAGGCTGTTTACAAACACCAGAAAGGAAGACAGTCCTCACTGAAATGTTTTCATATGTTATTTTTACATAAAAATTCAACATACAATTTTAGTAAACAAGAGACAGAGTCAAATGAAAGTAAATTTAATTTGGACAGTTCCTACTTTAGAGAGTTGTGAAATCTCTTTATTGCTGAATTTCTTTTGATTTACATATTTCATTCTGGGTTCTAATTTTTTACAGTATTTGGATAAATTTAACTTACATTCTTGGATTCTTGAGACATTTATTGATCACTTGCAATGTAGCAGACATTGTTCAAATTATTTATTTTAAATATCATCTACTTAGCCAGCATAGTTGTTCAGAATGCTTGATTTTATTGTCTATTAAAACTTCTCAGGGAAGGAATTTTGACTTATGACACTTTAAATCACATATCGTGACTCAGAAGAGGACAGGAGAATTTGGATTTAGTCTTTTAATTCCACAGAAAGTACTGTTCACTGGACTGAGCTACCCAGACTGAGAATTTCAACTTCCAGAGACTTTGACACAACAAGAAGAATGGCTTCCAAGCTGATAAAACTTTTTCCTCTTCTATTTGAACAAAAACATTAGTCTATAGGAAGCCGGCATGTGCCACAACAGATTTTATTGCATTGACATAAGAGTTACCATTATTTGGAGACAGCTAAGAAGCACATATACAAAAAACCCCCAGCCCTCTTTTCTGCTGCTCTCAACACCATTAAATTAGTATTAGGAGGACAGAGGAAAGAGGTTGACATGATTGTTTTTCAGGTTTCTTATATCTGCAAGTCTTCCCATTTTATGGCTTTTAAACTTAAACCAATCCTTTTACATTAGCTAATGCCCACTCTATCTCTCTCCTTTAAATTGAAATCTTTATTGGTACATTACATATACACACCATGATTGCACTCCACGATGGGGAATTGTACCAGTATAAGACACAACTTAATTCTCATTTTTTCCCATAGCCCTACCCACCCTACCACGTCCCTATATACATAAAATTTGTTTCCTTTCTTTTTGTTATAATCTCATTATTTTCCCCCTTAACCCTACTTCATTTGAGTATTTCCTATTTCACAATATATAACATACAATTCTAGAACTCATTTACATCTTTATTTTCTCATACCAGAGAAAAGACACGATATTTATGTATTTGTGACCTATTTATTTCACTTATGAGGATATCCTCATGGTATGTAGGTAGATTACTTTTCCAAAAGAATTTGGATAATCAAATGTACTTTTTTCTCACAGTTCTGCCCACTGGTGGTAGTGGGAGGAGCTTCTTCACCGTTGTCCTTTAGATCCTCTTCTAATGGAGTTGGATACAGCACAATGCATGTAGAGCAGCGAACCCTGTACTGTGTGGATCCCTCTGGAATCAGGCTTGGGTTGCATACTTCATAAGACAGATGCAAGTGGTTCTCTTAAGCCAAATGACTAAGCTGATTAAGAAGCATTATCATTGCAGAAGTGGGTGGCAGGGGAGTCCAGGAAGCATGTTCATCTGTGTTTATTGGGTCCAGCTCTAAGTGTACAATTTCCCCTGCACAATAAATTGTTGCTGAGCTTTCCCACTGCTATGACTCAGCGTGATATGACATTTCTATACCGACCTTTTACTACGTTGTTTTCTAGTCACAGTATTGCTTTTCTTATTACCAGGTACTTAGACTATCTGGAGATTAATATCAAAACAGTCATAAGGTATCATAAAATAGAGAATCATTCTGTGGGAGAGAAGATATGACCTTCCTTCAAAATCCCATGATGATTGCCATGAAATTTACTTCAGTTTTTCAAAAATCTTATAGCATTCTCATTTACTGGTGCTGCCTCTGGCTTTGTCACATCTGCTGCCATGCTGCACAAACCATAATATTTCAGTATGCATCAGAGTCTCAACCTGCAGAAGACCCCCTTTCTCTAGACCAAACTCAAGCCGACCATATTCTGGAAATTATTGATTCAGAACTACCATCTTGGTAAAAGAAGTTTTTGGGGCTTCCTAATAGGGTCTTCATGCTCTTTTGGAGGTAAGAATCACTGCATTCACCTTTATAATGGAGCAAGAGAATCTCAAAAAGCATTCAAGCATTCCTACCTCCCTCTGCTGTGTAAGAATAGTACTATCTCCTCTTGATGTCTACAGCAAAGTATCTTCAAAAGAACATGACTCTCCTTTTGCATGATTTTTTTTGTTGACTCTTGGACACAAGGAATGCAGACTATCTGTGTGACCACCACAGGACCTCTGTTATTTGCCTTGGCAAGATAACACTCTTGTGGAAACAGAATTCCTTTTGTTGGATCAATAGCAATTTTTCCTTCTCCCTAATTGATTGCATAGTTGCTGATCTGAAGAAAAGCATCCCTTCACTTCAGTATGCACCTCAGAACTGATTATGTAGCAGGGTGTTTAGAAGTGCATTACAGGCCAGGTTTTCCTCAGTGATGCGCTGTGTAGCAGATATTCGTAGTGCCAGTAGGAAGTCTAGGAAATGCACAAAGACAGGGAAGAGCAACCATACAGATCATACTAGTGCATGTTGGTGAGAAAAAAGAAATAAGATCGTTTTGCCACAGTTGTCTGTCTAGCTGTCACTCATCATTTTATACCTTATATGCAATTTACATAATTTAAACTGACGTGGAGATCTGACTATAAAATGGACATGAAAGATGTTAGAAGAGAATAATTTCGAAAAAGTTTTTTTCTTTAATGTAATAGTTGAATAAAGATGTAGGTGTCTCCTAGGCAAGACTTCTTTAATTTATAAAGTCACCTTGAGTGGCCAAGGGGGGCTTACAGTTTTGACTTACTCAGATAATTATAAAAATCATTTTGAGATTGTCAGAGTTTTTGGAAAGTTTGAGGTTATTGGCCTTGACAATGATTTCCAGAGTTTCCACATTGTAAATAGGATCATGTAAGTGAAATGACAGTTTTTACTGGGTTGAGAGAATCTTTCCATCATCTAGCTCTGCCTGGGGATGTCATAATTCCCATATCATTTAGGTCACACTGCTTCTCACAGATTCAGTTAATTGATTGTGATTGGTTGGGATTTGAGCATTCACAAGAATTCACATTCTTGGCATTTGGAAGACAATATCAGTGATAACAAATGGGGACCCTGAGCTGTGTGAAAGGAGAAAAAATACCCCAGAGGGATTAAAAATCCAACCCTGTTTTTGCCCACGCTCTTGATTCTACATTCGTATCTTGGTATAAAATAAGCTTCCTAGTGCAGGCTTTGTTAGGGATTTTTATTTTTATTTATTCATATTTTTAAGAGATTGAACCCAAAGTCTCACCTTGAGATTTCTTTTTATTTTGCTTTGAGATAAGGTCTCATTAAATTGCATTATTTGGCCTTCAATTGGTGATCCTCCTGCCTCAGCCTCCTCAGTGGTTGAGGTTACAGATGTCTACCACTGCTCCTGGCCAGGGATTTTTATATAGTAGTTTTGATAGAAAACATCTGTCACTGAAGATGTTAACCAGTGTTCCTTTGAGGGAGGAAAATATGTGCCTATCATTTCCTAAGATAACTTACCAATTCAGTTTTTGTGCCAGTTCTTCATTGTGTAAGCAACTCATACAAGTCTGGCACTACAGCTTGACTTAAGTGACCTTCATAAATGTCTTGCTTCTCACTGTAATGAGCCATCTTACATAAATCAGGGTTGGACTTCTTTATATGTCTGACGTCATACAGAAATATATTGCTGGGCATAGCGGTTCATGCCTATAGTCCCAGCATTCAGCAAGCAGAAGCAGGATGAACACTGAGTTTGAGGCTAGCCTGGGCTACATAGTGAGTTCAGGGCCAGCCAGAACTACACAGTGAGTCTCTGTGTCAAAAAATCAAATCAAAACAAGGCGAAGTTCTCTAGGTCAGGGATTTAGTTCAGTGGTTCTGGTACCTGCCTTTCAAGCACAAGATCCCAAATTCGATCCTAGGTACCAAAAACCCCAAACCAAACCAACCAATAAAACAAACAAAATAACACAAGCATATTGCTTCAAGAGTTTTCTAAGCAGAAAGGGGTTGTCCTTTCTCATGTTGTTTTGGTCTCTTATAGTTTGCACTATTCCTGGGAACAAGGACCCTATAATTAGTTAATTTGTACTGTGACTGAATATTGAAAATGCTTTGTATTTTGTAAGGGAATGCTCCATGAGCATCCAGGATTTTTGCTTTATATTTTTCATTTCTCAGCATAGAACTAAGTAAAATGAAAAAACACAGGTATGTTCAGTACAAATAACTATATGTTTTACACGTATTTGTTATTATCAAAAATGGTATACAAATGAGATGAGTATAGTACTTCAGGCCACTGGAGATTCCATTATCTTCTCAAATACTGAGCAAGAAGTTAATTTTCTCTTAGCAAATGAGCCAATTGCAAAACAGTGTCAGTAGGTTCAAGTGTTCAGAGACATCTGACAAAAAATAAGAGAGTTTGAGCAGAGTGGGAAGATGCTGGGCAGGTGGATCTTAGCTTGTCTCTGTTAGTCTAAGTTCTGCCTTTGGTAGAGGCCTGTCCGTCTCTGTGACTAGCTGCTGAAGTCTAAGCAGTACCAGCCACTTCCGGAGAACATTTGCTTTTTCAGTATCTGATGCTATAAATAGGTAGCACTAGCATTTTAATTTATAAGAAAAATTTAGAGAATCAGGTGATTTTTTTTCTTTAAACACCTTCATTCTGTTATATTTTCAAAACCACATTAAACTTTTGTGCTTTAAGTATATTTCTGTTAATGAGTCAGGAAAAAGATAATTAAAAATATATAAATTCACATGAGATTTATTAAAATGAGAGTGAATTGATCTGACACACTGTTTTGTAGAAGTAAGTTTGGTAAATGAAAAATAATTTATTAACATTAGTAAATTTACTCCTCAGTAGTGCACTGAAGTTTATACAAAAACAGAAGAATTCAGTGCATTTTTTAAATTAATTCGTGTCATCAGTATTTAACGATTATGTTCCCTGTGGGGAGTTAGTACATGTATGTAGCACATCTTAATTATTTTTTCAGCCCCTTTCCTTCCCCCATCTCTTGTACCCCTTTCTCTCTGAGAGAAGTCTATCTCTCTACTGTCTATGTTTCATGTTGTTCTTTATTTAAATATCAGCGTTCTCATATGAGAGAAAGCATGTGATATTTAAGTTTGTGTGGTTTATCCCACTTAACATTATGGTCTCAAGGTGCATTGATTTTCTTAGAAATGCTCAAGTTTATCCTTTTGATGGCAGTGTAGTACTCCATTGTGTTTATCTACTCAATATGTACTGTTTATCTTTGAAATATCTAAGAAATAACTGAGCTCAGGCCACTGCTGCAGATGCTTTTGGAAAGATATTGATTTTGGTGTTTTTAAATTTATTATGAACTGATCTCAAAAGGGACATTGGCAGATACAATCAATTTGTAACGTGTGATTTCATATCAAAATCCATCATGCAGTAACACAATAATCACTTAAGCAAAAGTAGAACTCTGAAGTGTGTTAATGAACAACAGTAGCAACACTAACCTGTTGATTTCTTCTCAGTCCTAAAGGGAGCTTTTGTCTCTTGCTTGGACACTGATATTTCTTCCTTGCAAGTTGACCAGTGTGAAGCTTTCCCATGGCTATGAGTCAGGGGGGCAGGGAGGGGGCAGACACGCTCACTCTCTGTGTGGTATGCCTAGGCCTCCAGGCTCCTGTGGTTCTAAGATGGACAGCGAAGTCCCCGGGGATGAACCTCTCTTGTCTCGCACTTGGCCCTCATTTCCTCAGAGGCCGCATCGACTGGACCCCACAGGAACCCCGACGTGATATTTACCTGAGCATGCCACAGGCTCCCCACCCTCGTACCCAGTGGGTTCAGTGAGTCTTCTACCCACCTCCCCTGTGCCCAATGACTGGTGAGTTCTGCTGACGTTTGAGCAAATTTCAGTGAATCGCTGGACCTCCTCAGTCCTTTCCAGACTGGTCTACGCCTCAGCTCGGGCTCTGGTCAAGGCCGGCAGTGAATGTTCTCCACACAGTCTGCTTCACACATCTCTCAGTCAGATCCAAACTACAGCCTTCTGCTGTGAGGCCTTCTTTCCAAGTTTTTTCCTGGTGTTCTCGCCCATATCTAGTCACTTAAAAAAAAAAAAAAAAAAAAAAAAATATATATATATATATATATATATATATTTTTATTCCTCAGAGTTGCTAATTCCCTGTAATTAATTCGCATTTCTTTATGTTAACCCCTCCTTATTCTAATGACTGTGTGGTAGCTGTCTCCTAATGTGCCCTGGGCTGATCACAGGATTAAATAGGATGTTGGTAATTATATAGTTTATGAGAAACATCGCTAAGGATATGACTCAACCATTTTGTTAGAAGAATTCTTCAATTATGTGAAAATACAGCTACATTTAAAAATGCTTTGAAAACTAGGGGGAGCCAGATGTATTTAAACTAGCAAATTTGTTTTTCATACTGTAGTGGAAAACTTATTTTCTCATTTTTGTTCTGTTTATTATGATATCTTCCTGGTTTTCCCTTCTAATAGTTGATTTAAATCTTGTTTATATTTTAAGATTACTTTGTATATTTGTATCACTTGCCTTAAAACATAATATTCTCCCATAAATGATATTTTTCTATTAGGAAGACATATTCCTATTCACAAAAGTATATTTGGGGCATTATAAAAATCTTCTATACATTAATCTAAAAGTACAAATTATTTTCTATGTAATTCTTTTAAAAATGACATGTACGGTCCATTGCTTACTTATTATACAAAATCATTTTGACATAGTAGAGTGACTAAAGTTTTAGTGTATTTTGCTGAAACTTTCTTTGAATAGACTGAAAAACAATGAAAACCAAAGAATAGAGTAGAAAATAGCAAAATAAAAATTTCTTTCAGGGGTATGCAGGTGTATATAAACAAAATAATTAATATATTAGTCTCTTGTTCAGTTTCTCCTTCTCTATGTGACGTTGCTGAGTTGAAGGTGGTGATGGTGATATTAGGTCATTTCAACACAGAAAAAGCGATGAAGATACAGCGTTGCCTGCATCATGGTACCAGGAGTTTCTCTAGTTTCGATTTGCCATCTGCCTTTTCAAAGTCCCATGCTTGGTCTCCCTGACTATCTTTCACTCTTTTCTTTTAGCAGGGGAAGCTTCATTTTTCCTTCTCAGTCTAGCCTCAGTTGCAGCTTGCTTCGGACTTTGATTGTCTCGTGACCAGGAGGTTATCTCAGAACTTCCTTGTGTGCTCTGTGACTTCAGTCTAAAGCCTCTGCCCGCCCTTTAGTTGGCTCAAGATCTTCGAGTTCCATCTGGAAAAGAGAGGCTGTTGTTTCAAAGTCTATTTCTTACAACAGTTTTATAAATAAGGCTCCTAAACTATAAAGATGAAAAATAATATAGAGCTTGAAAAGAAACTATTACATTTCCAATTCTTGTTGTCTGAAAAGGCTCAAAGGAGTTTTGGAGATCTCCGTCTGTCTGTCTGTCCATCCCTTTGTCAGATACAAACCCAGGCTCTGAGTTGTACACACTATATACTCACAGATGTGCTGCTGACACAAAGGCCTAGAATCCTGCGTCTTCCCTAATCTTTGCTTGTGAGAGTCCAGTTTTGAAGCCAACATAGTGGCTGTAGTTTTTGGCCTCTGAGGACAATGAGATGTCTCCGCAAAAGGCAAAGAGTGTAAAGAAACTGTTCTTCGTTATCACTGTTTGTTATCCCTGGCTGCACATTAAGGGAACTTGGGAGCTTTTAAAAATTAATGTCTGGACCCAATTCCATACCAATTATTTTAGATTCTCTAGTGGTGCGGCTTGAGCATTTGCTATGTCTCACTTAAGAACCCATCCAGGTCCTTCTAATGTGCAGCCAGGGGTAAGAATCACTGCTCTACTCTTCTATCATTTTAACTCCATTGCTGCAAGTTTTATCCAGAGGCAGCTCAAAATAGCAACAAGCACACTAGACTTGCTGTGTTGACTCTTATTTAGCTAATTTTACCATTGCATTCTTGTTTGCCGATAACTGGTCGGCTACTATGTATTGAACATGTATGTACTGTGAGATGCTGTTTTGAGCTTTGAGGAAAAGAGGTGAATGAATCGAAGTCTCTGTCTATTAAGCAGGTGAGAGAAGGCTGATGTGAAACAAGTAAATCCGCACAGAGTGTGCTAAGTGCCAGTCAGTGTTGCCAAGAAAAGTGAAGGAAACTGAGGTGGAGGACAGGGAATTGAACAGTGTGAGATAGGCTGTCATGGCAGTCCCCTTCAGAGGGGTCATTCAACAGAAATTTCAGTGAGATGACTGAATCGTGTTGAAATATTGGGAGACATGCTGTTTTACAAGCAAAAGAGCAAATTCAAAGGTCCTGAGCACATGGGCTGATCGAAGTAGTGCTCAATGAAGGAGCACTACTATGGTATAGTTACTAAAAATGGAGGTGGTACAGAATTTTTTTTTAAATTTTGTAATCTTTATTGGTACATTACATATACGCATCATGACTGCACTCCATAATGGGGATTTGTACCAGTATAAGACACAATTTAATTCTCATTTTTTTCCCATAGCCCTACCCACCCGACCACGCCCCCCATATACATAAAATTTGTTTCCTTACTTTTCTGTTACAATCTAATCATTTTCCCCCCTTCTCCCTATTTTACATTGAGAATTTTCTATTTCACAATATATAACATACAGTGCTAGGACTCATTTACATCTTCATTTTCTCATACCAGAGAAAAGATGCAATATGTACCTATCTGTGACCTATTTATTTCACTTATAAGGATATCCTCAAGGTATGTCCATTTAAGTAGAAATGATTCAAACTTATCATTTTTTATGGCAGAGTAGTACTCCATTCTGTAGAAGAGCCACAGCTTTTTTATCCAGTCTCCAGTTGATGGACACTTGGGTTGTTTCCAAGATGTAGCAATCACAAATTGGGCTGCTATAAACATGGGTGCACATATGTCTCTGTGATATGAGTCTTTTAATTCTTGTGTGTATATACCTAGCAGGGCAATGGCTGGGTCAAATGGGACCATCAATCCTAGCTTTTTGAGGAATCTGCAAACTGATCTCCACAGGGGTTGTACGAGTCTACAGTCCCACCAACAGGTGGTACAGAAATTTTGAATATTCATTTTTATTTTTCAAAATGACTTCATGGTCGGGCCGGGGAGTTAGCTCAGTGGTTCTGGAGCCTGTCTTGCACGCGCAAGGGCCTGGGTTTGATTCCCCGGTAACCACATAACAATACTGGGTGTGGAGACCCACACCCAGCAGCAACCAGTACCACATACCACAGTGCTGGGCGTGGTGGCTCATGCCTGTAATCCCAGCACTCGGGAGGCAGAGGCAGGAGGATTGTGATGTGAGTTTGAGGCTGAGCTCAGGGCCAGCCTGAACCACAAAAGTGAGACCCTGTCTCAAAAAACCTAAAAAAAAACCAAAAAACAAAAAACAAAACAAAAAAACCCCAATGACTTCATGGTCATTGTACACGTAATATCAGAATAAGCATATATTATGTGAAATGTATCAAAATAAGTGTATTGTGAAACATTTTTGATACATTTGACCTATAATATGTATGTGTAATATATATCTATGATATGTATATGTATTATATATGTTATATATATGAACATACATTACTCAAGTCATTATATAGAAAGTTACAACTTATAAATACCAGTGATCTAGGTTCTATCACATTGGATTCATTCTATCCCTCTGAAAGCTTTATTGAAATGTAACCAGGCAGTTTCCAGTGAATCCTTGTTATCTCTCCTTGCCCCCGTTTTTATGTCAAAGACTATTGTGGTCTAGATCAAGAACATCCTTGAAGGCCTCCTGTGCTCAGAGACAGAGCTCTGGGAATGGGTTTGGATCCTATGTGTTCTGTAGCTGGGCTGCTGTTCGGAGGCAGGGCCAGCATGGGTGTGGGTCACTCGGAACATGACCTGGAATGTGTGTCTCTTGCTCCAGCCCCTCCCTTTCTCTCTGCTTCCTGGCACCATGATCTTGGCACTTTTCCTCCACCACACTCTCCCACCATGCCATTTCTGCGTTCTATCCTGCTGTTCATGGACTGGAATTTCTGAAACTTCTGGCCAAAATAAATCTCACCTTTTAAATTGTGAGTGTCAGTTATTTGTTGCAGGGATAAGTAAAGACAGAAGGCCCTACTTGCAATGTGACTGTGTATGGAGGTAAGGTTTTTGAGAAGGTTAGAAAGGTTAAATGAAGTCATAGAGCTGAGGTCCTCACTCAGACTAGAGTTCTTAGAAGAACAGAGAGAAAAGCCAGCAGGCTGGTGCATATACACAGAGCCTGCCATGTGAGGATATGGCCAGAATATAGCTTTCTACAGGCCAAGGACAGAGACTTCAGGAGAAACATAAACTTTCTGAGGCTTTCATTTTGAATCTCCAATCTCCAAAAGTAAGATCAAATAAATTTCTGTTGTCAGAGTCACCAGTATACAATTTATTCATGACAGTCCTATTAGGCTGATAGGATTATACATATCAAATGTATAATTTCTATGTCTGGTTTCTCTCAATAAATATATTTATCTCTCTAAACTTTGATATTATGAGTTAAACCACTAGGTATCTCTTTGAAAATTCTTTGTGGGCATGATTTTTATTTGTTTTGAACAAATACTTGGGAGAAGAGTTCTGTTTTACAGTCAATGTACACATTCTCTGGTAAACAAGTGTCAGCTTTGTCTGCACTATGGTTGTACTAAATTACATTCCAACCAGCAGGGTATGAAGGTTTCAGTTGCTCCACTTCTTCACTGGCCAATGGTCAGGGTTTCAATTTTAACCATCATATTATGTTTGAAATGAACAGGTCTAGACTTCCAGAAGGCTCATGCCTTTCCACCTACACTTGTGGCACAGGGCTATGGGGGCCTCATATATTTTATCTTTGATAAAAATATTATTTTGACTTTAATTCTTGGAAGAGTGAAGTGGAGTGAGACTGAGAGTTAATTCCAGTAGCATTTGCAAGTGTTAATGAACAGGTGAAAACTTTCTGGTTGTCTCAGGCCGGTTATTTATCCTTTAAGAATTTAATTTTCCTAATCTGAAAAGTAGATCCACAAAACATCTCTCTTGAAAGTCAATTTATATATATATACATATATATACATACATATATGTATATATACACATATATGTATATATACACATATATATGTATATATACATATATGTGTATATATGTATATATATGTATATATACACATATATACATATATATACATATATGTAGTCCTACATATATGTAGTCCTAATAGGACTTAAAGGATGTATACATACATATATATATGTGTGTGTATATATATATATATATAGTGAAATAAATATATATATATATATATATATAGTGAGAGAGAGAGAGAGTTTCTATGTGTATCTTACTTCATTGTATCTTACTTCATTGTATCTTACTTCATTGTCAAAACACCTCTTTGAAGTATGGTATCTTTGTTTTCTAAAATAATTAAAGTTCTCTAGAAAAAAAACAACTATGTGTGTGTGTGTGTGTATGTGTGTGTGTGTTTGTTGGAGGAGTTTAAGGAATGAGCTTATATAGTAACACGATTTGTGTGTAGGAGTTGTCTGCTTGGAACCTTCAGCCTTGACACCCAGGGGAAGGTGGCATTTTGCATTATCTACTGCAGGGTTAGCTTGGAGACATAATTCTTTATCCCTTGGGTAACTTCAGTCTTTTCCTCTTAATGGCTTTGAAGTCAGTCTATATCATGATGCTAATTTTAACCTGTTCTATTGGAAGTTTACTTAGGTAATGGTTAATCATGTTTAAAATATCTTTATAGTGTATCTTGAATGATGTTTGACCAGACATCTGGACATCATAACCAAGTTGATATATGAAATTAATTATCACAGATGGTGAAACTGATATGTTAGGAGGTAGCATAATTAAAGCCATTTAGGGTGGTAAATGGTACAATAAGTCTATCAACCAATTTATTTCCATATCTTGAGTACATATCACTTTTTTATCACCTCATTACATAGAACAATCATTACAATGTGGCAGACAACTGATTTTTTTAGAAAAGTAAGGCTCAGGGGCCTGTGTAAAGGCTAAGAGACACGATCTAACGTGTCTAAATCATTATGCCAAAGAATTAGGAGAGGATTGTTATTGTTTTTGTTGTTCCACCAAAGTGGGTGGAAGAGAAAAATTATGACAAAAGAGAAAGAGTGGAAGTGATAAAAAGAAAATCATCGCTGAGACTAGATGAGTGAAAGGCCAATGGATGCTTAAATGGCTGAAGAGCGTGATGCAGAAGTGATGTTTTTGTTCTCACATGCAGGTCACTCCATTGCACACACCTGTCTATGTAAGTTCACACTTACTTTGTGTAGAGTGATATGCTGAGGACTATTGAACATGTAAAAGAAAGTGATTTTATTAACAATAATCACGTGACTTTATTTGCTGGCTAAGATGGAATACAATAACCAGATTTACCTTCCTTTGTGAAACAACTAAAAATTTTAGCTGTTTTAAGACACTGGCAGTCTCCCCAAGTTGAGTAAGTGGAGCTGGGAGTCCTGGAAGACTAAAGCAGTTCCAGTTCACATAACAGAGCCCAGTGCTTTTCCAAGAGAGAGGGATTGGAGAGAGCCAGCACAGGCACACTCCATAGATCTGAGGTCTTTCTAAAGTCTTCAGATGAACACAAAGAAGTGCGTGAGAAAACTATCCAGAGTGAAAGAAGGACAGGACAGAAGGTCTTTGCAATACAAGTAGGGCCAGAGCTAGTTTATGATGCCACTCTTCAGAATGCAAGATTTTGGAATTCAAAGTGGACAACAGAGTACTCAGAACGGTGCTGCATTGGTAGTAAAAGGAAATTCCCTTTGGTTCTACGCCTTCCCTACTTTAACCTAACAGCCTGGAAGGAACAAGACTGTTTTTATGGAATAGAACAGTGACCTGAAAAGTAGGAGAATATTTCTACGAACACAAAAACACCAAACACAAAAAAGTAAAATTCCATCAAGTGTTAGGAGGTGTGAAAAGAAGCAAGAAAGTATCTCTTATTGTCCTCCTTAGAGTTCTCAGGAACAGTCAGTCACTGAAACAGACTCAGAATTGAGGCAGATGATAACAAAGATATTAACCTAGTCTTATATCAAAACCCATAATTTTAAGACAGGAGACAAAAAGATTATTATTATTTTCTTTCTTTATTGGTACATTAAATATACACATCATGATTGCACTCCATAATGGGGATTTGTACCAGTATAAGATACAACTTAATTCTCATTTTTTCCCATAGCCCTATCCACCCTACCATCCCCCCATATACATAAAATTTGTTTCCTTACTTTTTTGTTACAATCTCAACATTGTCCCCTTTCACCTTATTTTACATTGAGCATTTTCTATTTCACAATATATAACATACAATGCTAGGACTCATTTACATCTTCATTTTCTCATACCAGAGAAAAGATGCGATATGTA